>JAPFBL010000280.1:185000-496764 GCA_026182355.1 Hermatobates lingyangjiaoensis | reverse complement strand
TTGAACTCTTTGATTTTTATTTAATTGTATTCGACTTTCAGTATTTTTTTCTGATATTTTGATAGTTAGCTATGTAACGCATGTGTAAAAAGTGCTGACATTAAAAATTACCGCCAAATTACTTATTTGTCCTACAGTAGAACTCTTTGAATCCATACGATTTAATCTGCAAAGATGTTAATAAACTGATGATTTTCCAAAATCATGGTTTAATTAAAAATTTATCTTTTTCTACTGATTTTCCATTATACTATTTCTGATGTTTTTAATAATAATGCACTTACGTTTAAAATTTTTTGCTTATATATATATACACGTCCGACAGATAGAAACAACGAAAACAGTAGTAAATATTACTAATGGACGTATATCTTGTTATTTTTACAGCCCTGATGATGCTATAAAAATATAGCGAAACGTTGGCGTAAGTGAAGTGTTTGTTTGTTTGTGTAGACCAACCCTCAATAACCTCTGCTGTTTGCTATATATATATAAGATTTCACATAAACATGTGAAACAACGAACAATGATAGTTTTTTGCCCTTTGTAACTGTACTCCTTTGTTTCCCCAAACATCCCTTTCTGGACATTTGTCCTTTCCGTCACTTTCACCCTTTTAAAATACGACTCTTCCCTCCCGCTCTTCTCAACCCATCACCAGATTTTTTCTGCATCTAGTGTTTCAGTTGGGTTTTTGACTCTGACGAAGACCGTTTGTTACGGTTGAAAGATCTTAATCGTGTTTTCCCATTTCAAATTGTGGCTTGATCATTGATATATATATATATATATATATAAACACCATTCAAACCGAAAATTAGAGACTGCTTGTGCGTGTTTTGGATTCCTTTATGTTTCTTTATCAACATTCATCTTTTTTTTATATATATATATATATATCCATGTATTTTTTATATATATTTATTTTGTTTATATATAGATATATCGAATATGTTTAATATAGTTCTACAATTATTTAACCAGAATGCTACCATAGAATAAAAAAAACTTGCAATATTTCTATCTAAAAAAATTCACAATCAGTAATACATAATAGTTATACTATATTTTTATTGAATTATACATAATATTTTTCCTTTTTCAAACATTTATAATTTTTTTTATAAAGGAACTAGTTAGAACTACTTAATAGTTTATATAAAAAAAATTAAACTTTAATAAACTCTAGAGGTTAATTATAATTCCATCACTAATTTAATTTTGTCAATAATAGAAAATTATCTAATTTAACTGAAAGAAATGCAGTAGGTAAAATGAAAGCAAGTAGACATGTGGAAAATGCTTTTAGTGATGGTTCTTCTGCTGATGAGTGTAATACAATACAAATGGTAGAAGATGACAAACTCTCTGAAGTTGCTAGGCCATTTACACCAAAGTACAATGGAAACGTAAAAGTTATTCATCTGGCCCTTCAGAGCATAGAATTATTGGAAGTAGCTCAAGCAGTACTATTTGCGAATTTCGAAGCAGCAATTTGGATGCCGGCAGCTCCACAAGACAATGAGTCGTCTGACGTCATAGAATGTCGCACCCTAATAGAAATCATGATTGAAATTGATTACATTTACTGCTCCAGTGGATTCTCATTCCTTCTGCTCTATAGGTAATGAAATCATCTAACAAGCCTTGAAACACAAATAAAGCAATTACCAAAACCCTAGGAATACAAACAAATTAAAACCATCTTAAAAGTAATTAGTGGTCAGGCTACAGTTACAACGCCTTACAGTTTTAGGACTACCATAGGGTTTCTTTGAATTTGGTCTTCCCCTTTCAGAAGAGAGCAAAGCCCATTACTCCGGGACCAGGACTTGGTACTAGTGGTTAATAGGACCCTATCAGGGCGTCATTGTGAGAAGTTCTGTTAGTACCTCAAGTGAAAACGATTCATAGAGAGAATTTAAAACTTCTCGTTGGCTAAACACCACCTGATCTGTGCTAGTTATGTGAACTGAATATATAAGGGCTCGAAGGGGTGTTATCTAACCATCCCCACTCTGAGCTCAAGTCCATAGGCGAGACTCTACTTGGCAACACCAGTTGTCCAGTCCAATCAGCTGAGTTCAAGGTCCATTCCCAATTGTAAGGGTTCGGGATTTCTAACTCTTCGGTATGCAGGCATCCTGCCGAGAAGTTACCGCTTCTCACACAGCGACCACAAGGGTCTACCCAACGTGTGTGAGAACCAACAGCCAATACGTGTCCAGTCTCTGTTGGCGGGATGGAGAGAGAACCCCTCCATGGGCCCCCGCCGCACGTAGTACGGATTTGTTTTAAGAGTTTCGGTTCGACCTCCGTGCCAAAGGCTCTACTGAACCTGTTCAGCTACAAATAAGGTCAGTGGCCTTTTTAGCCCCTGGTTCAAAGAACCTGTAGTATATATATGTCGATGCTGCTTGTGGTAGAGCTGCATGGCCCCACTAGGGGCGGTCATCTTAAAAGTAATGGACTGGAAGTGACAGATCAAGAACTAGATTAGTAGTTAGACGGGAAAAATGAGCACGCTCTAAGGAACCTGTTTTGATATATCGCCATGTACCCAAGCCATTACAGACATACTCTACTATACCAGTATACCAGTCATACTACAGTACAAAGCAGGGCAGATTAATTTTTTAACGTGGTACCCATTAGCCAAGCTACGGAATACCAACTGGATCACTTCAAACATTTAGAACCCCCAAATGTAGAGTAAATAATCATTTATTGATATCATAAAGGACCAATATTCGGCCTATGTGACACTCCAACCTAACCTAAACAGGGAACTTCCTCTAGTCCATACACTTGAGTAATTCAATTCAAACATAAATTCAAAAATATTATTCTTCTTACATATCATATTAGCTCATTACAATATATAAAAGTTTTTAGAAAACAACTAAATAACTATTTATATTGTTATAAAACAAAAAGGTTTATATTATTATACTTTCTTAATAAATTTCTAAGTCAATGCAAACCATATAAAAATAATGTAAATAAATCTGACATGAAAAGCAGGAATCTGTTAGTACAGCATGGATTTTCATTTTTTATAGCTGAATATCCATTTGAAATGTTATATATATTTTTTAATATTCCTAATTGTGTGTTTAATTTTTGGAGAAATGTTCATTGTTTCTATATTTTTTGGCATCAAAGAGCATTTTCTGTAAATCTACCATAATTCTCATTTCAAATGAACTGCACGCTTCATCACATAATGTGTTATTTTTAGTAATAAGTTTATTCTGTTCTGTAAAACGATATGGTTTGTATCCTGATCATCAGCTTTTAGATTTCATCATAAGTAAAAAATTTTACATTTTGATGAAAGTAATTTTTATATTTGTTTAATAATCTGATGATTCTTCCTTTTGCGCTTCTAATACTTGCATGACGAAATTCCAAGAAATGCTAACATTTCAAGATGATAAGATTAGTAAGTTTAAAAAAAGCTATCAACAAATATTTTGTACAGAAAAGCGATATACCATCTTGGCAATCCCCTCCTCCAGAAGCAAAAAATAGACCACATCTAAACTATACATCTGATTTTATGTAAAATGTGTATTTGATTCAACAGATGGTGTGAAACACAACATCGTCACAAACTATTGGGTTCATATCATGACACATACAGCTATATCGAAAAAACGTTTAAAAAAGACTTTGAAGACTTCAAAACATGCAAATCCGTAAAAATCTTGACATTAAATTTTTTATGATCACTATACTTTACTGTTAGAAAAATGTGAAAAAGAATTTTTGTCGAATTAAGTGCTGTATAAAAATAATCAATACTAAATGAGTTATTATTCACAAAAATTTGAAGTGGTTTAAACTCAAAATTATAGTGAGTAAACATATCAAACTCGTATACAATCAAAATATGTTTTGATAATTTTAAGATGCTATTATGTATACTTTAAAATAAAATAATTGAAATATAATCAACTTAATTAATTTGTGTCATTATAGTCTTATCAATTTTATCAGTATAACGAAAGGAAATAATTGTTTTAGAATAATCTGGTAACTTGCTCGAGGTTAAACATAATGATTATAATGTTTAATATATCCCCTCGTCTAATATTTAAAATGTTTAATATTATATATTCATATTCAGACGACATTAATATGAAATTTTCTAGAATTACGCTAGAAGAGATTTTTATTAAAATATGAGTTCGTTCCTGCTTTATTAGGACGAAGGACCTAGCCATCTTCCAATAAATTTCAAAGCAATAAAGCGTTTACTATAATTTATTTATATTACTTCTTAATTAATTTCTTCAGTCAACATAAAAGAAACTACATTTTAGTCAAACTTTGTTAAGATTTGCTACTGGATGATTTTTATATGTTGACAAAATCATCTGTAAATATTCACCAGTCATGTGCAATAAAAAGGCATGTAATAACACAGTATGAACTTGAAGCATGTGAATCCCAAACAACTTTGAACAAATATTGTTTTATTACTCTATGTTATAGAGCAAACAAAAGAAAGTATATTTTAAAAAGCAATAACTTCGGCTGGATATGAAATGTTTTAAAAAAGTTAGTTTTGCCATGATTATACAACATAGATTATTATTTGCATAATAATAAATCATATAAATAAATGACTCTCAAAGTGGGTTCTTTGAAACCCTTAGATTCCATGAAGCTACAAAACTAGTTGGCTACTTTGGTGAGATTTGGCTTTGTCACGTAGTTTCACACCACCTCTCGGGTTGAAAGGTTGTGCTGCCCTGCTATTACCACCAGCTTTCTTAGTATATAGAAATCATTTTTAGTCTATATAAAGTCCAACAATAGATCGATGTTTAAAAAGGATTAGTAAAGCAACATCATCCAAAGAAGACACACATATAGGTGAACTTACAAAGAAAGCATCTTACTTGTAAAAAAAAAAATAGAATATGATCCATCTTCCTATGAAAGTAGGCAGCAAAAAAGAAAGGCAAGTATGATCTTCAGTATTTACGATCGGTTTACGATATTGTTGACGAAGAAGCGCCAAGCGCCATTTTTATACTTTGTCACCCAAGATCTAATCGATTATCTAATAGATTGTTGACACTAGGGGAGTTGCAAAGACACAAGGAGAACGAATTGTGCCCATAAATGTTTCCTGTTTTTTGAAAAGAAACTTGAGTTTCAATAAAACTTAAAATGTCATAGTGAAGAAATTCAGAACAGACAATTAAATAATGCATCTGAAGCATTACATTAAGCATCTGACCATATTTCTCTTCATGGCAAAGCGCACACTATTGGCGTATCATTGTTAACAGCTATGTATATTGAAAGATGAAGTTTCATGCGATTTTTCTGAAAATGTTGAATATGAATCTCTGTGCAATGTGATAACATTGAGAATTATTTCTCAATTGCATGCATTTAATGCTTACGAGGGCAAATGGATGATTTTGCAGACGTGCCTGGATTAGAAATTCTACTCTTAGTTGTTCAATATGACAATAATAAAGAAAATGAGGACAATTTGCTTTTATATAAAAGTTTAGAGCTTAACCACAGGAAAATATATATTGAATGTATTGATAATTATATAACAAATCTTGGTATCAGTTGACATAACTTAACTTTAGTACGCATTGATGGAGCGGAGACTATAATGGGACAATTGTCTGTCCCTGTAACTAGAATAAGAAAATGTATAAATTAGTAAACATTGCATTTTTCACAGATACGCATTAGTGGCAAAAAAGAATTTCTGCTTCATTGAACGTACAAAGCAGCGTTTCATTTGGACAAAGCACCGCAAATTAACACTGTTATTAACAATCGCCTGTTACAACCAAGAGTATTTAAAGCGTTATGTGAAGATATGGGTGTCCATCAAACGACTCTTCGTTTACACACAGAGGGTAGGTGCCTTTTAAATATGCTGGTGAAAATGGTTGAATTGATAAAAGAATTGCAGCTTTACATTCTTGAGGATTAATTTAAATTTCTGATGGATTAAGAAATAGTATATAGCTCGGAAAACTTAAATATTTAGCAGGTGCTCTAAAAGTTGAATGAAACATGGCTATCTAAAAGAAAAAAAAACAAACAAACAGTTTTTGAAATCAAGATAATATGATTTCTTTACCTCATACTCGTAAACTGCACTACTAGATTTCAGAAGTACAATATGGTAATTTTGACTGTATTCCATTTCTTACAAAATTTCTACAAGTGTCTGAAATGGAATTAGAAGCAGAGACACAGGATGAAAGTGTTTTTCTCACTCGGAGTAATACAAAGAATATTATTGAGTACAAAAATTCAGTCACATTAACAAAAAAAAAACAAGAAGATTTCTTTCAGTAGATTATTAGAAACTAAATCCAATACTCAGTTACGGGTAAATTTAAAGAAATGTCGTTAGATGTATTCTGTAGGAAATCTACTTCGAGAATATCGTGAAATATACAAACAGGCCACAAATATACATTTGCCCTTTATGAAAACATATTGGTGTGAATCAGGATTATTATGATATTTTGTCGCGAAAAATAAGAATGAAACCAGACTGAATGCCACTCCATGTATGAGAATGAAGTAAGCAAACATAAAACACATTTATAAAAGATATTTATGTCAAAAAAAAAAAAAAGATGCAAAATCTCCCTAACATTTGATGTTCCAATTTACGGTGTCTTTTAAATAAAATATTTTCTTTATTATAATAGGTATTTGCTATTTGATATTCCAATTTATGATAAATGTATATAAGGAACATTTTTTTCTAGTAGTAAGAATAAATTAAATAAAGTTTCAATTATGCTACAAATTATGCAAACAAGTTTTATTGCAAAAAACTTTGATAACCACTGATGTAGATCATATGATGATAATGAGGTTATAACATCCCTGTTCATGGAGCACATGCCATCCGAAATATTGGTATTGGTACTCCCTAATAGTTAAACATTGTTAGCTACAAAATACCTCATTTATAACTAAAAGTATTATTTAAAATTATATATATATATATATATATATATATTCAAACCGCAATAAGAATGGCAAAAAAGACTAAGATCTTAGTCTTATAACATTAGGACAAATTTTCCCATTTAAAAATAGAAAATATTCTGCTTTGTCTGAAAAATATCAGAACCAAGTAAGAAAAATGCCGTTTTAAGACAATTTTCAAGATATAGGACAATTTCATTTATTATTATACAAATAATGATCTCAATTTTGAATTATGCTTTGCATTTTTTAGTTCTTTATAAAATTATTACACAGAAAATTTTATGGCATGCTAATCTTGTTTACAAAATCACTTTTCTTTTTCCTTGTCAAAAATCATAAAAATCCCATTTACTCTGACCGAGTATTATCTTTTTTCCTGCTCTCTGTACTCTGTTATAAGGTTGTTACTCAAAAATAATATGGTTCATAAAAACAAACAAAATTACATCTGATAATAAGTTTTGTTCAAAGGTGCAAGAAATAGATTGATTAGAGCATTTTGTGAGACAAATCCATCATACCATAGAAAGCATCAGAATTTATATGTTTGATTGGCGTTGATTTTTTACATGTAAGAATTTTATTCTTTTACATCTCAGATTAAGTTATAAACTTCTTTAAACATTTTTCATTAAACCTCTAAACATCAATTTTGTTTCAGTGAATTCATTCAAAAAAAATTTTTTGTAAAGGCAATCAATGTAAACAAATAAGAGAAGCATAGCAAGTAAATCCTTAGTCTAGGATCAATATTCAGTTTTTATAGCTTTATTGCTCTTTTTCGTAATTGAAATTTCAAGAATTTTGTTTATAAATCATTAATTTTTTTGTTCAATCTTTTTTTTAAAATGTCATGGTTTTCTAATGTCCGTTTAGCGTTAAAAAACATTTTCTGAAAACAGAAAATGTACTCTAACGCCCCTTTGATTGATGTAATTTTAAAAAAAATATTTTCTGTTGTATTATAAATCTGAAGATATTTAACTTTTATTGATTTGTTTCCTCTTTTCGGTGACTGAAATTTTAGGATTTTTTTTGTGTGAATTGATAATGTTCTGTTAATTTTTTTTACAGAATTTCATTGATCTTTAATGAGCCGTCTTCATGAATATCGAAATTTTTCATATTCACTATACTTATCTACAGCAAAAGAAAAACGCAGTACAACACATGATTTTTTTCAACACAAGTTTAACTTTAAATGTTGCTGCTATCTCATGAAGTTTTATTTCCAAAGGCTATTTCCATTAATTGAAACCCAATACGTTTGATGTTTTATAAGTGTGTGATTTCTATTGAAAATTGAAAATAATTCCATTAAAAATAAATTTTCATTAAATCGATTACCATGTCCTTGTAGAAGCTACTCGAGAGCAAATATAATTTAACTGCACCTAAAAGTTGCATGTATCAGTTTATCAATATATCATATCATGAAGTGGATGGATTATTCAATTAGTATGGAATTAGAGAACAACCTTCATGACGCAAACTTATCAAATCTGGACTGGCATAACCATATCAACTTTACTATAAGAAAAAATATCAAACAGGTTAATATCATAATCATTTTGTCCTCAAAACCTTTCAGTCCAATCATAAATCAAAATAACTACATTTTATTGAACAAAATACCTTTTTTTTGTTCTAATAATATGAAGATATCTTTAATTTATTCTTTTTCTGATTAAATCACGAATGTGTACTTTTACTGCTGTCTTAGCCATATATCTCTTTATACAGTATAATAGTGTCCAAAAACATTCCATTCTATTCTCCACATCACGTTTTAATTGATTATTATCACCATTTAAACATTTCTATCAGGAAGAATTTCATTAATTAACCAAAGAAATGAATTGAAAAAATCAGAGTGGATAATATATTTCCATTTACATTTTGCATGCTAAATATAATAAAAAGTTGTCATATAATAATATGGAGAATTGGTCGAATGTGATTAAGGTGGAAGGCGTGACTTAGCCAGGGGCTCCCGCCTGTCAGTAGTTTGACACAAGGGAGTGCCTTAGTGGAGATCCTAAGCTCTGCAGCTCTGAGATAACCTCTCGCTGTATTTTTTGTCTCAACTTAAACGAACTGGGTTGCAGACTTCCTACTTCATTTTATTTTCGTATTTTTTATTCAATTATTGCTTCTTCTATGCAATTTTATCTAACAAATATTTCTTTTAAATGCATGTAATTCTAATATAATTTTTGCATTGTTATAGTCCTTAAATTGAATTTTGAAAGCTTTATCAAAGTTTTGTTTGATTGTTTAAATGATTCATATTAATATTATTATGTTCATGCAGAGAGAATTAAACAGCGATCCCAGATTAAGTACTTTAATTTGGCAATACGAACTCTGTAGGGCCACCATGAGTCCCTCAAAGTCGTTTTTTGAGGTTTTCTGTTGATATCTGTGTGTATGTGGTTGGTGGATGTGTGTACATGGAAAAGATTGTAGGCACGCTACAGGTCTCATGGGCCCTATGCTGTTGCAATAATACAGTATACCCTACTCTGGACAATGTATTTTACGTGGAAAAGTTACCTTTTTTTTGGAAAAAATGAGTTTTTTTAAAAAAGGTTTTTTCCCTAAACTACTACTTCTAGTCTTGACATTTTGGTGTTTCACGATAGCCTAAGGACCAATAACTTAAAACATCTGAGATTTATTTTTCAGAATAGCTTAAGAGTTGATAGAACTGAAAAGGTATTTTATCAATAAAATGTAAACTTTTTACTTTTGACTTATAATTGAATCTGAAAGCTAGTGAGCACGATACAAGCCATGCCGTTTGAGTAATCAAATTTAAATTTTACCCAAAATAGCACTTTATATCAAGATCAGTTGGAAACATTTTTTTAAAAAATTTCATTAACTAATGAAGGCGTTATGGTGAATTTTATTGTCAGAAAATGTTTTTTATAAATGCTAGACGCCTAATTATGAACCTAAAATTTGTAGTTAAGAACATCTATTACACTACAATTAGAAAAAAACATCTTATGACCTTAGAAACTGAAATGTTGTCTTGGAATAACTGAATATCTTCTGTAATAGTCGACAAAGTTTATATTGATTTCTTTTTTAAGTAAATCGATTGAAATGAAATTGTTATTTAGAGGTTTAATAAAAGAATTGAAATGATTTCAATATGTCATAAGGATGAATAAATTATTAAAATAAAAATTATTCAAAAATATATTTGATGGTACTATTCAGGATGGACTGAATGTTAGTCTAACAAAGTGTTGCAATCAAACTTCATGTTCCAGTATTAAACAAAACTTACTGCCAGATATATAGCACTTGGTGTATTTTAGAAACAAACACAGTTTAAAGTCTGAGACAGATTTTGAGGGCATTCATGGCATCAGTAAAAAAATGTATTTGAAATCGTTACACAATAATTAATCTTAATCTTAATTGATAAGGGTGGGGAGACCAAAGGCATGGCAAGTAGGCCAACAGATGGGACCTACCCAGAGTAAGCTCTACCTGATCTCTCCATCAGGAGATCTCAAGAACAGGAGTTTTTTCCACTTAAGTTCCTTAAATTTCTCTTTCCTAATAGTGTATGTTCCATACACATTTGACTTGATTAGGATGAAAGCAGAACAGTCAGCCACATAGTAGACAGAAGTTCATATACAATTAATTAATAATGTATTTAGTAATCAAAATGTACAAACTTGTTGCTAATGCCACTAATTACAAAAACGTGTTATAATTCTTAATAATAAATCAAAGCTATTCTATAAATATCTTTAATAATAATAAATTTAATAATAAATAGCTTTAGTAATTCAGTACTACTGAATTTGTAAAGACACGTTTATGAGTAAATACTTTTAATTACACACACTTTATAATTACCCTGATAAAATTACTGCAAACGGATGAAACATGGTCATATATTAAAGTAAAAAGAAACAATGACATGTATGATTTCATTGTGAGACCCATCGTTTTAGATATTGAAATAATTTGAAGTTTTTTTCAGTTAATGGTGTTGTCAGTTGAATAATAACCTTAAAGCTTCAAGACTTTTGATTTAGTAGTAGAAGAACAATTTCTGAAATCACATTTTGACCAAAAAAAGTTATTATAATGAGCAAAACTACACTGCTTGTGTTATATTTTGGTAATATATTTCTTCTACTTGACATCAATTTCATCTATAGTGCGGCCTGTAGCGTGGCCACAATCTTCCGGATACACACGCACACCCACCTATTCACTTTATACATATACATATATATATATATATATATATATATATATATATAAAAAGATTTCACATAAACACGTGAAACAACAATCAATGATCAAACCACAATAAGAAATGGGAAAACTGAGTTGGGTTTTTGACTCTGACGAAGACCGCTTGTTACGGTTGAAAGATCTTAGTCTTGTTTTACCATTTCTTATTGTGGTTTGATCATATATATATAAAGTCGGAGAATAGTAAAATACAGACTAAAGAAACACACTCCCAGACGCAAATAATATAGAAATTTAGTTTGTATAAGCAAATGGGTCGTCTACGTTAAGTTTGTATATGTGTGTTTTAGTGCAGTATATGTCAAAATTGAAAATGTATTAATCACCAAAAATCATATTTAAGTTATTGTTAGGCTTGAGAGAAAACAATACAGATCAGAAAGACGTAAGGTCTGTTTATCTGGATTTATTGCCAGATATTCCTTCTTTTGCAACCTTTCATCAATTTGGAGAGCCTGTTACATAAGCACAAGGGCAGAACAATCATGTATTCGTAATTCAATTCTCCTAATAACAAGGTTATTTTCATATACTTCCGTATCGTAACCGTAATTCTTAAGAGTATTCAGTAGTTTATCACAAATTCATCACAACTGAAGTGATAAGATCAAGTTTAGTGCGTGCTAACAATTTAATTTGCAGTAGATACTACACTGAGAGTAATTATTCTGCATTTGATTGTTGTAAAGCATTCTACTGGATTGGCTCAAAGATCAGTATGTTAGTTCTGAGTCAATGTATTCGAAGGCATGCTAATGAAACCTCTTACAATATCCATGATGTGGACCAGAGCGATTCACTAAAGATTTCAAGATTTCTGTTTTCATAACCAAAATTTTTATTTAAACTTAATTAACTTACTCTTTATATCCGAAATTCTCCCCCAAATTTTCTCTTATTATTACTATTAGTAAATTAGTACTATTAGATAAATTTTTTTGTAAAAATATCATTTATCTAGAGTTAGGTATTTGGTTAGAAAAATATACCAACAGGCTAACACTAGGAATTTGGTATATTTATATATATTTATGTAATTTTAACAAAAAAGTGTTCAGCACATCCTCTCAAAATATGGTGCTTTGGGGCATATATATATTAAAATATAGTATACGATGTGACTAATATAGTGTCCACGAACATTCAGAATCAATCATGAGTAAACTTTATTATATTTTGTTTTAAGAGTAATCCTTTCAGTTAATGGTGTCGTCATTTGAATAATAACCTTGAAGTTTCAACACTTTTGACTTTGTACTAGGGCAGGGGTGCTCACACTTTTTCAGTATGTGAGCTACTTATAAAATGACCAAGTCAAAATGATCTACCGACCCATAAAAGCGTATGTTTTTTTAAAATTTATTGAACATTCTTACCTTGCATTACTGCATGAGCCAATATTGCAACAAAATAAGCTGCTCTGAACATGTTTTTGTAATTACCATATAATAATAATTTTTTTTTTTTTTTGGGTAAGGAGGTGAAATGCATTTACGCACATTGTGCTGGGCTCCCAATAATAATAATAATAATAATAATAATAAGAACAATACATTTACAATTTATAATAATAATAATTAAATATAAATAAACAAAAATAATAAAATATAATAATAATACAGCTGTTTTTTGTAGCTTTTCATTGTGCTCAAAGACAGAGGCTTTGCAGGAGGATCAAAACACACACACACACACACACACACACACACAGAGAGAGAGAGAGAGAGAGAGAGAGAGAGAGAGAGAGAGAGAGAGAGAGAGAGAGAGAGAGAGAGAGAGAGAGAGAGAGAGAGAGAGAGAGAGAGAGAGAGAGGAGAGAGAGAGAGAGAGAGAGAGAGAGAGAGAGATAGGCTGACTGTCACCCGGGAACTTTTTTTTTTCAAAGTTGTATGTGATCTACCACTATTGGCCTCGCGATCGACTGGTAGATCGCGATCGATGTATTGAGCACCCTTGTACTAGGGGATACAATATAATGTCTAAAATCACATTTTGACCAAAAAAAGTTACTTTCCTATAATGAGCACAACTACACTACTAGTGCTATATTTTGGTAATATACATAAATCGTATACTTGACAGTGCGGCCTGTAGAATGGCTACAATCTTCCCGATACATACGCACACCAACTCACGCACACACACACACACACACACACACAATTCTATATATATATAACAAGATCTAAACCACAGTAAGAAATCAGAAAAATAACTTAGATGTTACAACCAAAACAAGCGGTATTCTTCAAATTTAAACTGATACTGAGACAGTATCAGTTTAACTCTGAAGAAATCATCAAATGCCTTCAAAATCTTATACAAACTGTATACGATAGTAAAAATTGTCGTTTACCATTTTAAAATTCACGATTCAGTGATAGCATTCTTGTTAACAGGTTTCACATTTATTAGTTTTTACTTTTACACACTGAAGTAATTATTATTGGTAATGATTATTTACCGTTCTTTAGTTTAATTTTGTATAAAATGTGCTGACTTATAAATTTGATCTCATTATATTTTTATTTAATGATATGATCATTCTCAATGTTTTCTATCATTTCTTGATAATATTATTTCAACTATATTTACATGACATTATTATTCTTACATCACATTAACTTTTTCAATATTTCCTTATATTTAGAGAATCTTCTTACTTTAGTTAATATAATACAGCATTAAGTTAATTTTGACCAAAAACAAATATGGAAGCAATAATTTGAAAGAAGCGGAATTACTCTCTTCTGAAAAATTGAAAAATTGTTCAGTTTTCTTAATCAATTATAATAAAATTATTTTTTTTATTTTTATAAATAGCTTAAGACCTGTCCCTATTCCTGTAGAGGTGATTCGTAACTCTGCTAGTTCCTACAAAGCGGCTCCAAAACTTAATGCTTTCACAGTAATTGAGTTGACTCCCTCCAGCAGGTTGTGACTAACAAGTTCGTTAGTTCAAACTTTCCTACCTTAATTAACATCTACATCAATATTCTTAGTACCGTGAAGTGCAACCCCAATCATTGCTCTTCTTTTGCATATGTTAATCTTTTTTTTATTAGAAACTTGTACTTGATATGTTGTTCAGAGTACTAGAGAAAAAAAATATAATTTCTGTTTAACGAAATATTACATTTTTCTTTTTGTTTTGTTTGTTATGTTACAGTGTTTCCCTAAAATTAAATTTTCTTAAGTTGATATAAGATGCGTTTAAGTGGTGTCATCAATGACAGTGTGATTTATTTATTTTGATGTGAGTTAATTATTATGAGAAAGAAAATTAACTCAAAATATATTCTATTTTGAAAATACAACCAATCATGATATCTCTCACTCGGTGCACTACAATACAATTATAAATATATGTTTACAATGTACTTGTATAGAGTGTGGATTTCAGGAAGTCCATAAACATTTTGATGCATACTCACCCAACCATATACCAACCCACACGTACACTCAAACGTAATCAATAGACTCTAATAATTGACTTACAAAGCCTTAAAACATGATATTTGAGTTAAATAGATTTTTTCAACACTTCTACTTTTCTTCCATTTGTCCATAAATTATTGATCAGTAGGCAATAAACTTAAATAAATAGAAAATTAATAGAACTACTGAATATATATGTAACAAATATACATATGTATAATCGCAAATGATGAAATATTCATGATTGTCACTTTGTATTGGTCCCTGTACCCTTTCACGTCACCACACTTGAGTTTCTTCATACCCTTTCTTGAAGACGGTGTAAGGCCGAAATGTTCGAAAATTGCAAGTGTTAGTCTCTCTTTCGTATAACAACATGAAATTATGCTATTAGTCTCATGTCTTATTGCGTCCATTTTTTAACTCATTGTAAATTTCCATAACAGTTTGTTGATATAGTATATTTTCCATTAAAACTTGTCATAATAAATTTAGATTCTTAAATGATATGTTCATTTGAATTCTTCTCTAGTTAGAAAATATCTAGAAACTTAGATAAATAATAAGCTACAATTAGAAAAGTTGGATTTCTTCATTTTATCATATTGAATCCTATTTTTCACAAACATTTTATGGTTTAGCCTGAAGCATTGAATTATAGTTATTTGATTTATGCTTCTAGAATATCTCATAAAAATGCATTAATCATATTTGTTGAGTCACTCGATATCCCAAGCTAATACCATTTTTTCGCCTCTTCTCAGATTTTTATCGAATTCACAATATCGCAGATGTTTATTACCCATGTCAAATTCTCATATATTTTTCTGCGAACCTCTTTTCATTCCGAATAATAATATTATCAGCAATATAACCATCATTTTTCAATGAACAACATCAGTTATTAATTCGATTAAACTGACATTTTCATTCAGGTGAATTATTTGTCACCACCAGAACTAATGTTATTAGTTCAATATATTGTATTCAGCATTATGGATATACTTTTTTTTCAAGTAAAAAACAAACTAAACCAACTTATTCAGTTTTGTTTGTTTAAATTATTAATAAGGTATATAGATCAGAAGTAAGAAATAAACATTACTGTTTTGTATAAAAGATGGATTTGATGTAATTATAAATCATGTAATATTTGCTTAATTTAGCAGAGTCGCCAACAATGGTTGTTTTTTTATAATATAGATTACTATTATTTATAATAGTAATAAATGACTGTACCATGGATTACTGGTATGTTATCAGTTTCACCAATAAGGTGTCTCTGGTGTATATAATTATGACATTTTGCTAACCCACACAATAATAATTTCATTCCTATATTAGGGAAGTATTTTTAATTCTCTGTAGAAGGTTCAGAGGTATAAAAGAGTTGGTTTGTGTTTAACTTGAAGGCAAATTAATTCCAGTAAACCCAGGGAACTCTTTGCTTAAATTCTCCAGGGTTTCATAAGTGTCACATATTTCAATACAGATGTTGAAGATAAAACATTATTACATTATCAATAGATCATCTAATTCATGATTTGGAGTTATCATGAAACTGTCAGTAGCATAAGTTTCTACGCAGTTTGACTCATGAACTTCCAGAATATATATGATTAAGAAATTCTGGTTTTACAAGAAGGTGAAGAAATGATTTAAGTTCCTCAAAAACCTTTGAAGAAAAGGTTATATTTATATTATATTTCAGCCAACTATGTGGCCATCCTCAGATTAAAAACCACATAAAGCAATACTCAACTTTTATAAGCATGTAGTATTTTTTATAAGTTTATAGCCTAGGGTACCCTCATAGTAGGCTGAAACATTTAGGTTGTCTTAAAGTTTTTGAGGAAATGAAGTCGGTTTATTCACCTTTATCCAGAATATGAAGTTCCTCTACAGAATATGGAGTAACAATTACAACTTCAAAATTTTCAGTAAGAGGAAGGATTAATATCCAACCATGAGTAAAATATTTGACTCAAGATTGATTTGAAGAGCTTGTGGATATAATACAGGTCACGCCATTGGCCAGATTATAATCCAATCATTACTTTTATAGGGGATGAGCTGATCAGTTATTGTTGAAATTAAATGGACTTATAATGGAGTTATGGTACATTTTATGATTTAAGAAGACAATTTTTTTTTTAACTTTAAACGAAAAACTGTAGAAAAATGGAATTATGAAGAAAAATCTACTTGAAATTAATATATAATTAAAGAAGTGAGAAGAATTTCCATTTACTGTAATAGGCAGTAGAGCTCTAAAAACTGAAAACTCGTTTTACAACTTAGGATAATGTATAACTAACTTGCTTTACTTACTGGACTTATGTCTATTGATTTATGTTGTAGATTAAAAAAAAAACACTAAAGGATTTTCTAACAGAGGTGTGCTATTACCTCTATTGTGGTTATTACTTGTGAATGATCTGTTCATTACTCTAAAAAAATCAAGGTTTGGGTACGAAAGTATATGCAGATGATCATGTTATTATGAAAAGCGGAATGATTGATGGTATTTTAAAATAAACTTAGCCATAATATTCCCTAAATTTTCGAAACATATGAAAATGTTAATACTCTGGATACAAAACCAGCTATACTTGCCTTTTATTTTTTTTGAAGAAAAAAATTAAGGAGGTCTTAAAAAACACCTCAATACAAATGCTAGGCAATAATTTCAGGGTTCAAAAACATTGGAATCTGTTTATATAAGAGGAAAAGGTGGAAAAGACATGTAACTGATACATCGGCTATCTATAAAAGACCACCCACAGTTATCGTCTACCAATCATACAAGCCAATGTCCTGCTGAAAGAGATTCTTTGGTAAAATGTAGTCTTAACCCACATCTATACTTGGCTTAATAAATTATTGCAGTCAAGAAACTAATGGTATCTTATGCATAGGTTGTAAACAGAAAAGAGTATTAAAATTAGCCTTAATTAACTACAGAGACAAGCGTGTCTAGATATAACTGGATCAATAAAAATCTGTTATACCCCCAGAATTCGCTGGCTCACAATCTGACATCTCTAATTACCTTAAACGTTCAGCGCTCTCTAGTCTCGTGTCCAGACACAAAGTTAGTAGTACTTCCTTTATGAGTAGTAGAACTACTACTAACTTCTTCCGTTCCTTAGTTATTCTAGTGACTTGAAATAATTTGAAAATCATTTTCATTCTTAATCACTTAATGACCTCTAGTATTTAGTCAGTCAGCTCATCAACTCCATACCTTAAGTTCTGTAACCACTCAGTTATTATTTTAACAATAACTTTCTAGTCTTGAATCGAGAAATGGCTGTTTGATTTCAAACATTTTTATGCTAATATTATTTTCTATAAAAGCTGGTTTGAGGGTCTGCAACATCATAATACCCAGCATTTAATCTATCAATTCCAAGTAGAAGGGGCACGATGTTGGGAACTAAGAGAGAGCAAATTTTATAATCAGATTTAAGGGTTGGTCTTAATAAAGCAGTTATGGTTTTAGTGTAAATCTCTATGTATGCTTCTCTGATATACTGCAGGGTTTGAAGTACACATCTACAAACCAGTAACTATATGTTTACTGTATCTAAGATCCTAGTTCTCTCAGGACTTATATAGTACAATAATCTGGAACAGATATGTTTAGTAAGATAATAATGTTTATTTTTTCTATAATAGAGTGGTAGCAAAGAAGGTGCCAATAATATGACTTTTCATGAAAAATAAGAGGGCTCAGCTAGCACCTAAATGTTGTAAAGTGTAAACTTGATGCATCCAATAGTCTTGCCTGTAGCGTTTCCATATAATTTTGGGCACAAACTCATACATAAATACACACATAAAAACACAAACACAAACACAACTTGTGTAATTCATTATGTCAAGTAGGTCTGGAACTGCAGTGCATGTAAAAATAGTGGGACGTTTACAACAACGATTCGCGAGGTATTTTTTTATTATATGATGTTTACAAACCACTGTGGTCCAAACAATATGCATGTATTTCATCAAAAATAGTTGATGCTTAGATTTCTTAATAGGCAGTACATGGGCGTAAACTTTTCTTGTTTTCATAAATTGGTGGTATCGTGTTGAATAATTACAAAAATTAAAGGTCAAAGAGTCTTAAAGCTGAAAAAAAAAATATCCGAAAGAATTTTAAATATAATTCAGTTTAAGTTTCTTTGAATATTTTTAATTTAATATAACTCTTATTATGTAATTTTCAAAAGTTTTGGAATACAATTTATCTGTTCTTGCATTTTTTAATTATGGTTTAATGACTGCTGAGAGTGGCGGAAAAAGGGTCGACTTAGATAAAGGTTGGAAATTCAATATAAGAAGAATTTAATTTTACCATTGCATACTTTTCAAGGAATTCACTAATTAGTATTGGTTATTTTCTTAAAAATTACAATAGGATCATAACTTCGATATTTAAGAATATAACGACATCATTGGACAGTGTAGAATGGAAATGTATTATCTTTTAAACATTTCTATTTAGATTGAATATTTAATCAATGTTGAATAGTTTTTTTGCATATTTATGACATCAGTTTTAATGTTGATATATATTCCATGGGACAGATAAAAAGTATAACGCTTTTTTGCTTAAAAGATTAAAGTTCACTTAAGAAAAGTAAACATACATGAGTAGTAACAACACATATTTAAAATAACGCACGCTTTAATATAAAACGTAAACGCCATGATTAGTTGAGTTAGCTTAGACAATATCTACATTATTTCATTTTCTGATAAATCTATAAATTGTATCATTAAAAAACATATGCATTAGTAAATATTAAATAATCTTCATCACTAAGTTAGTAATACGATGGTATTTTAGAATGCTATTTACTATCTGTAAGTTTACATTACACTAAAAAATACCCTTGAAATGAAGTATTTTATGTATGTAAATTAATGTAATGTATGTTAAAGAAAACAGTTTTTTCTTTTATCCCATTTCAAAATTTAAATTTATCCCATTTAAATTTAAGTAAACTAAAAAAAATAAAATAAATTAAAAAATTAAATTTAAATAAATCCACATTTAATGGAAAATAAATGCAATAGTTAAATTTTATTCCATTTCAATTTGTTCAGTAATATAAGATGCAAGATATGTCTTGACGTGGGATTGTGTTCAAATACAGAAAGTAAAAACTTTAAAAGAGATAAAATAGCATGTTTTTGTATATTTTTCTCTGATTTCTTTCAGGCACAAATTTTGGGTATATACCATACTAACCCACACACCCACCCACCACACACACACACACACACACACACACACAGGCATACACAAACGCAGACATCATCGAAAAAACTTCATAACCGGCCTTCTGGGACCTCAAAGCATGTAAATTCGTCAAAATCTCGAGATCGATTTTTTTGATGGTCACTATACTTTACTTATACTAAAGTAAAAATTTGATTTATTGTAAGAGTATATATTTATTAATCTGCTTGATTAGAATTGATAAATGCATTTCCTGCAGGTACCCAAAACTGCAGGAAACTGTACATTTAGGCTTTAACCCCTCCGTCTAAATAACTCCATACAAATAACTACTTAATTTAAAAGTTATCTAAGTTACAATTATAGCCACGTAATCGATTTATCAAAAACATTTGATTTCAAATAGTCTTGTCATTTTTTTTTCAAATAATAATAAAATGACTTTCAAAGTAGTCGAATCAGAGTGACTAAATAAGAAGAACAAAACTTCTTTAAAAGTTGTTATAGAAAGTACTTAATGAACATCTTTTGAATTAATTCCATCTTTTCTTGATGAAAGTTTTATAAAGTCGGATATAAAACTTAGCAACTTTTTATAACTGAAACAATTAAGGCTTATCTCATGAGCTTTAGTAATACTTTTATTTAAAAAAAGAAATATAATTAACCATTATTTTTCAATCATTGAACTATGGTAAGATATAAATTTATTTTAACTTCCGGTTTGAACTTTAAGCTTATAAATATTAGAGACTGTATGCGTGTGTTTTTAATTTCTCTATATTTATTTTTCTTATTTCTTATTTACATTGAACAGTACTTTTGGTTTCAGATAGCATTTTCATCTAAAAAGTGTTTATTTTAATTTTGTTATATCTAAGTTATCGACATATAGAAAATATTGATTTTAATTCAATGTTCAAATCAATGTTTCGTGTCCTTAAAATTAAATTTTAATATTTTCGCGAACGTAGGTGAGATTTTTGAAATAGTCATTCATTTATTTCCTACTCTATAACATACTATACTCAAAACAATAGAAGACGAATTACCAATATTAGGTTTATCATTGGAGTAGCAGTCATTTCTAACAATTACTCTACTAAGCTAATTTATATTAGTTTCTTTTCATATTGTTAATATCAATTAACATGATATTCAACGAACAAAAGTTTCAACTTTTGTTGAAAATAGTGCTCATATTATTGCCCATACTAAAGCATAATATTGCTTTAAATCATCTCTTTACTATAGCAGTTTTCACTGAATGTGTGTGTGTTTGTGCGCGTTTGCGTGTGTGTGTACGATATGTGTGTGAGGAAGAGAAGGATAGAGAGATAGGAAAATTTTATGTGCACTTGTGCTTTCTCATTTAATTGTTTTTCTATTTCAACATTCAAAACAAGCTGATGTTTAAATGGAAGTTTGCTATTATTTTTGAAGTTTCTTAAAGCGCTCTTGCACGTATTAAATATTTGATGAAATAAAAGTTTGAGGAAATAAGGGGCCATTTCCCGAGCCCCTTAAAATCATGTTGGCATGTTTTGTATCCCAGTTAAATACCTATTACTTTTTCCAACTTGTTTGCAAAAACAACATTTTGTTTTCATTTTTAATTTTTTACCCATTTTTTAATTTGTATGTGATCATTAGTTTGACTGATGGTTAGAGATATATCATTGTTGAAACAGGTAAATGTGTATTGAAAAGCTTAAATGATTTTAGTGTATTAATTGTAGGGGACGATATCTCTTACCAAGATTACATCGGTATCAAAGGTTGATAATTCCTTCCAGTATTTATTCCTCCCAGTACCTTCCTTTAGAATTCTAATGAAAGGATCATCAATCATTTTTTCCCCAAATTTCTTCCATTTATGCCATTTCTGGCATTTATTTTTTATAAGCTGTCACTTAATAATCTATTAAACGGTCTTTTTGTAATGATAATTTTATCACCTAAGTCTTATTACATAAAATCGTCTTTGATTTGCAGAGTTCGTGGAGGTGTAGTATTTGTAAACGGCGAGCACAAAGCAGAGCTCAACCAATTATGACCCAGGAGTCGACGGACTCCCTGCTGGGCCCACCAGTGCTTGAAGCACTCCAGAGAAGGCATTCTGAAGCCAAGCTGGGTGGTGGACATTCTGCCTCAGGTCTGGCTCCTCCCAGGTCTCCCGAACTACGTCGCCACTCCGATGTCTCTCCCGCTTCACTCAAGGAACTCGAAAAGGTAACAGACACATCTTAGTGAGCCCATAAATTGTATATATTGTTATAATATCTTCTGTAAAAATACTCAATTGATTTTATTTTTCTTACTTAACTCCTAATACTTTTACTAATCATTACCACAATTTATCATTCATAAAGCTTCTCTCTTAAGGTGAAAAAGAGACGTTTACTCAGGGTAATGTATTAATCTGTTCATGAAAGAATGGAAGAAAAGAACTAACAATACAATCAATGTATAGATATATTACTGTAGTTGGATAATTATGTTTTTACCACAAACAGCATTATGGGAGCTTTTTTTTATTACCTCTAAGAGTGATAGTACTAGATGTACAAATAGAGGAAACATAACCAAACGAAGGTAATTTTGCAAGTTAATGAGGTAATCATGAAATTACCATCTTTAAAGTAGATAAACCAGAAATAATTTAAGTTTTGGCTTAATTCAAATAACGAGTATCGCTAAACATAATTCCAAAAGTAACGGAAAATTCGTCTAAGTATGTTAAAAATTTAGGATTTTGTTGAAAGCAATTAACTAAATAAAAAAAAAATCTGGAGTGGCCTACACTCTACTTTACTATAAGTAACTTAATGTCAAATTTCTTGAGTATATAAAACATAACGTCTCATTTAAGCATAACGTAAACATCTAAATGGGATATAATTATTAGCCTGTCATTCCTGAGGTAGTACAGATAGTGATTGAAGGACATATCAATTTATAAGCTTATTTTTGTACATCACAAATAATTTATTATTTGCAAATAATTTCATTAGTATAACTACAGCAGTAATAACATTTTTGAAAAACCAAATGTGAACATTTCTTGAAACGAAATAGTATCCTACAAAAGAACATGGCTATTGTTCAAATAGCCAGTAGATTTCTTACATCGTTTACTTGACATCCTTCTACATTGAATATTAATGTAAAATTTTCAAATTTGAAACGGTAAAATACACTTTTTTTCTCTGAAAAACTTCTTAAACAGCGAAGAAAATGTTGTTTTAAGGTGATTTGTTAATTAAAGATGTACGATAATTACAGTTATTAATCTCTAAACGAAAGATTTATATTTTGAATTATCTTTTACATTTTTGGTTTTTAACAGAATTATTATACTGGGAATTTTATGGCTTCTTAGTATTTAATAAGATCATTTTCCTTCCCCTTTGTCAAATAACATATATACGAATTTTTTTCTAATGAGTGTTATCATTTACCTGCACAATATTATTCCTCTTACATCTCTTATAAGTCAATAATATATTTTCATTTTTCCATTAGAAACATCAATTTTATCTCAGTGGATTTGCTCAAAAAATTTCTAAGTCAATGTAAACAATGTAAAAAAATACAAAAAATTCGACAAGTATAGCAGGTGATCTCTTAGTCTAGGATAAACAAAGAGTTTTTATATCGTTATTGCTCTTTCCCGTAATTGAAACTTCATGATTTTTTTTTTATGAATTGCTAATTTTTTGTTCCATTTTTGGTCAAATTTTCATAATTTTTTAACGAGCCGTTTAGCGTCAAAAAATCATTTTCTGAAAACACAAATCGTACTGTAACGCCCCTTTAGCGAAAGTAATTCCAAAAAAAAATATCTCAACTCATTCGCCATATAATGTTCTATTTGTAGGCATAGTTTCATTCTTGTCCGTCAAACAGTATGGCTTGTATCGCTCTCACAAGGTTTGAGATTGAATTATAAGTCAAAATTTTTACATTTTATTGAAAAAAAAATATTTCCTGTTGTCTTAAAATTCTGAATATATTTTTCGTTTGTTGCATTTGTAACTTCCAAGACAATGTCAAAATTTCAAAACTCTAGGGTTATCAGTTTAGGAGAAATAAATGTTTTAAAAAAAACGGTTTTTGGCAAAAAAAGTGACTTTCCCATCATGCATAATTCTTCCCAAACAATAGGGATCTTCGTCTAAATGGGGCCCATTTTTGTGTAAAATATCAACTTGATCCATTAAAGATTCTGGACCGTAGCGTGGTAACAAGCAATGCTAACACACGCACCCACCCACGCACCCACCACCACCCACCCACCCACACACACACACACACAGACATCATCGTAAAAACGTCATAAAAAGACTTCTGGTACCTCAAAACATGTAATTCCGTCAAAATCTCGAGATCGAATTTTTTCACGATCACTATACTTTACTTATAGTAAAGTAAAAGTTTTCAAAGCTATATTCTTAATACCTTCAAAAAAAATGAAGAAAAGCAAACTAGGTAGTTGGTCACACAACTTAAACTTGGTAGAAGAATTTACATGTAAGCTGGTCAAAAATGTTGGGAAATATATTAAAATAATTTTGCTTGACAAATCGCCTGATACTATAAAATATGCGTTGGCAGTGAGCAATAAAGTGTGGAGAAAGTAGGAGAGAGGGTGGGTAAATTTGTATAAATGAGCCGGAAGAGGTACTTTCTCAATAATGACTATGTAACATTTATTCCTCATTTCACAGTTTCTTTTATGTTGAACAGGAAAGTGTTAACACTGAAATCATAAGTAGTGCCATTTTATGAAGACTGTTTTCTGATATAAAAATCACTATTACTCTTTTAATAGTGAGGAATTCTCAATCACTGGCTCAATCTTTTTACTAATAGCAATCCAGTATCACGTCTATTGAGCTGCTTATGAATTGAATGAGATCTAGAGATCTTAGAATTAATGGGAGTAGGTTGTTTTCATTTACAATCTTACAATTGTAAATTCTGCCTCTATTGGTAGAATCATAATTATTGTTTATCTTATTAAATCGGAGATACACACTTCCCATTCTTTTTGTCAATCACCGCATTTACTGCTTTATAACCTGGATCGCATTCAGACATGGTCCAGTTATCACTAACCACTCACTAAAACAATTCTCTCAGTCTGCAATTACCAAAGTCAACAGAGTCAGACAGAAAGGCTGATAAGTATTCTGAGAATGCATTCTGAAGTCTAGTTGAGTGGTGGACATTCTGTCTATGTAGAGTGTAAATTACGACCATTGATAAGATAATACCTGATTATCTTTTCCACAACATCAAAGAAAACTTTTATCAACATTCATGGAAGAAGATAAAGACTCCCTTCAATGACTTTTTATTTTGAAAACAACGAAGTTTGAAACAACATCTACCATATAACGGATAAACGGGAACAGTTTGGAGCTAGTTCCCTAATCGTATCGATTGTCTTTTGTACAGTAAATCTATGTGTGTAGATATAAAAAATAGGTATATGTATTCTCTAGGCGTTGTTACCTGAAAGTTTATGATGAAATTACTTATGTAAAACAATCTCACTTGTTGACATTATATTTTTAACATTAGACCTGAGTCTCATGGACTGAGAATGCTCTTACGATTGAAGTATTGACGTGTTTGAACCAAATATATTCTTATGTTCATGACTGTAGGGTTGGATCTTTCTCTGGAAAGAACATTGTGAACACCAGAAACTATTTGCAGAAAGTTAGGTACATTTAGATCTTGATTTTGCATTCATAAATCAATTCTCATAATTGAAATTTTATTATTTGTAGGCTATTGGTTGAATGTTCAAAGACACTTTAAACGAAATTTGAAAGTAAATTCTAGAAAACTGAAAACTATTCACTAATTATAGAATTTTTTTGGAATGGTAAACTTTTGTAGGAGGTATTTAGAGAATGCAGAGAAACTCAAACTAATTTTCATAAATATTGAAAATGATTAAATTTGAAGTCAAGAATAAATCCCAAGAAAGGTTTTGAAAAATTTATAAATTTCTTTCACAGGTAGCATGCATCTTTCAACAATATGAAAAGGAAAACCAATCTTATATTTTTTTAAAAGGATGAGAAATATAGTTATTTCTATTGGGAGTCGTTAGGAATTTATGTAAAGGCTTACAAATAGATTTCTGGAAGATAGAGAATTTTGTATTTTTAGTCTTGCTCAACTTTAGTGTATTCATTTAAACAAAAATATATTAGCTTCATCTAGACAACTAGATTTTTGCGATATTTTTCAATGAAATTGGAATGATAACAGATAAATGAGCCAAAATAAAAGATGATGAGAGGAAGATGTGAGGTAGGAGCGTGTTTTCATATTTAACTATAAAGCTTGTCAAATCTCCCTTTGGAATCAGTTAAGCAATTGTGTATATTAAATATTACTATTATATGTTTGTCGTCTTTCGTATATAGTTTTATTATGTATTGTCTTTAAAGCATTCGCCGTTTTAAAAAATAGATAGAAGTAATTACCTGACAAAAGTGAAGTGTAAATCTGTATCAAGTTCATTCTATTATAATTGAATGCCTTGTTTTGTACTTCCTTCAGAAACTTATCTAACTAAACTATTTCAGTATCCCTTTCATAATTCCTTCTGAAGAAATTATGTGAATTATGTAGTGCTAAGTTACTTCATACTGTGCTTTTCTATCCTCAACTGAATGGTAGGATATAATGTCAGTCATCGTGCCATCAAGACAGTAATTAATATTAATATAACATCAACAAGGACTCAGGGGAGCCGTTAGTGGAAACCCTGCTTATTTTTAACTGATATAATATATGAAAGCCAGTTAGATTGCGTACCAAATTCTTCGAAAAACTATTGAGCAGTAGTTATCTGAAAGATTTTTTTACAACCTGCATCAGGTTATGGAATCAATTAGAAAGGAGAATATTCAACACAAATCAGTTAATAATATATTCCTCCATAAAGACTTGTGTGCGTGTTCTCCAGTCTTTATAAGGGTAGGAAGTAAAGAAAAACTTCAGAACCATATAAAAAAATGTAATGATCCATAAAATGTTATTACTAGAAGTGATAAATATTTAACGATTTTAAAAAGAAAACACACCATTTACATATCAATTGACCCATTGAAACCTGTTTACTTTGTAACTACAACAAACAACTGAAGTACACCACCATTGGTATTACAAGACACATAAACCAAACATCTAGAAGAACTTGTTGCAGGCTTTCATAAAACTCAGAATCAAGTACGTCGCAAAACACTTAGCAGATGGAAAGTTGTAAAATAAGCAGCTTATTTCCACGTTTATCATTACAATTCTGACAGTCATTACAGCAGTCACAACAGCAAGGTTTTAGAGCATAAAACAAGTACTTGTTTTGTTGGCTTGATTTTCCGATGTTTAAGTGAAATTTAGTTCCTTATGAAATTAGATCAAACGAAATTAGTACTATGTTTTATAACATGAACAGAATAAAAAAAAATCATCTCTAAGTATAACTTTGATTGGTGGTTTCAAATCCCCAAACTGGTTATACACCATACATGAAAAAACTTGAAAAAAATATTTTTTTTTGTATTTGGCAAACCAAAGCATTGCCTTCTACAAAATCAAGTTTATGAGCATTAGAAATATCATAATACGCGTGGTTTTCTCACAGGTTAGATTTTACATCCTGGAAGGATAGGTTACCTCAGTTAACGAACTAGCCTCTGAACTGGTAGATTGGGGTTTGATATCAACATGGCTCTCGATTAATTCGCGTGAGAGTCGAATAAACATGAGACCGTCTTCCCTCGGAGAGGGCGTTAAACATTTTTGTTTCTAGCTTGTACAAAGTCTGGTACTAGTTAAAGATCCCTACACTAAATACACTTGGGTAGGCAAAATTTAGGACTCCTAAGGTAGAATCAACAGGTAATGTCGCTCCCCCGTCACTAAAATGGGTGTTAAATAATAAAATAGCCATAAAATAGAAAATAATAAAATTTTCACCCTTAGTTATGAGATTATAATTCATACAATAAGATTATAGCCTTATAAGTCTGGTCGTTGGAGAACAAAATAAACAAAAACAATAGATTTACCTACCTACACTTTTCAGTAAATACTAGTTAAATAGGTAATAAATATATATCGCAATTATTACTATGATTTTCAATTTTAATATCTGCTTTATTTTCCGATAAAACTTGATTCACTATAGAATGCCTGTTCATTGAATTTACGTTGGCTGGCTATATTAAGAATTCCTGCGGTAAATTCCCAATGCGCATTGTCTGCCCAGTGGTAACTCTTCATATCATACAGTGTATATTACATGCACTGAATACCTCTAAAATTATTTATACTCACCTATAAGGACATGCCAAAATATATTTTGAATTACCATGATTGAAAATTGCATGCATACTATCTTTATTAATCACAAAAATTAATAATTTTAGGCTTAAAAAGTAAATTTCAAAGTATTATTTGTTAAATTATCTCATGAATATAAGTATTGGCTTTGACTGTTTAAAATAAAATATAAGATTCTAATGAAATAAAATTTTATCATTGTATATATTCATTCAAAAATATCTTAATCTATTAAACACAATTGATATTAATAATTATATACCTATGTCCAATTTTTCTATTACACCATAATATTTAGAAATACTTTATTATAACGAAAACATATGAAGTTTAATTAATGGGTAGTGTAAATTTTAAAAACACATTTTCTTCACAAACTAGGTTTCTTAAAAATTACAGTGTCAGTGTTCCATAAGATATAATAAAAATTTGTTTCATCTTTACAAGACAGAAACTTCAGAGTGCTTGTCCGGGATGTTTCTATTTGAGCAAGAAGAAATATACATATCATACATGGGAAATTATTGACCAATGCCAACGTTTATTATCTACACTTTTTTTCTTAAATTCTTTAGCTTTATTACCAATTTTCTATCTTTTCCCTACTGGCTAAGTCTACTTTGTGTTCAAACATATTCACTAGTACAGCTCAATAGTCCCCTTTTAATTAGTGTTTCAAGGTTCAAATTGACTTCAAACCGCTTTAATGACTTCTGGCCAAAACTTTGTCGGTTGCTGGCTTCTCAAAGTACTACTTCTTTTAAAATCATAAATATTTTTTTGTATGTTTAATGTCAATAAATACATTTTTAAATTTTTTTATAATATTTTAATTTACGAGTATATACATGCAATGCAGTGCATATTGATTTCTTCATTTAATTGATTATTTTTAATATCATTCTATTATTACTTTACTGTAAGTATTGTATAGTGATCGCAAAAGAAATCAATCTCGAGATTTCAACGGATTTACATATTTTGAGATCACCAATGTAGTTTTATAACTTTTTTTTGATGATACATGTGCGTGAGTGTGTGCGTAAATGTGTGGGTGGGTGTGTATCAAAAAGTTTGTGTATACGCTACAGTCCACAATCTTTGTTTATATACACAGGGAATTTGATATTATGTTTACTTATGGTAATGATGAGTGTAGGTAACACCATTTTTTCTTTAGTGATAATAATCAATTAAAATGAGGTTAACAGAATAAGATGAAATGACTTTGGACACCACTCTATTAGATAAACAGATAAAATTTTAAGACAGCTATATTAAGTATGATTTCATAATTTCATCAGAGGAAGAATTAATGTAAGAAATTTTCCAAATTTTGAAACAACAAAAAGGTTATTATTTTCAAAAATGTAAATAAAGTGTTGACCTATGATTCAATTTGAAAGCTTTTGAAGGTATAAACCTTCCAATATACATAAAATATATTATGTTGTTATCCAGTTTGATATTTTTTTACTTATACTAAAGTTGAGTGTAGGCCACTCCAAATTTTGTACGTTGATTTAGATATTATACAAAAGGCAGGGAAATAAAAATAAAAATATTAAATTATAACAAACAATTGATTAAAATAAGATAGAATATTCATAAAAAGAATATTTCATTAGTAAATAATAAATTTTCAAAAGCACCATGTACCCATAGCGCACTAATGAGATATCAAGAAACTTTGAAAGTAGCAGCTTATATTCTCTGTGTTTGAGCCCTAATAAGCTAAATAGGTAACGTTAAAAACGCATTAGTGAGATCTACATGAGTGACTGCGTTTGCTGGATAAGCTGGGTGCACGAAATAATACTAAAACACGTGAGCTTCATGGCAGGTGAGACAATGGCTTTATCACAGTCAGATTTACTAACCCTACATAGTTCATCCTTCACCATTTTATTGACAGCAGTTAACGAGTTAGTTTTAAAATCTCATTCAGTTAACTTTATACATACAAACTGCAATACAAAAAAGCACATTAATAAACAAAGGTATATTATGATCTTATCTCGATCTAAAGTTAATTTCGTTTTCTGTCCCGCATTCTGCCGCAAACTCTTTCACATTTGCCCTTCTTTAGATATTTCCTCCTGCATGGATATAAAGTCCAATTTAGAAAATCATTCAAGTTGGATACGTAATCCTTCATTTCAAAAGTTAGAAAGGGAAGAAATAAATACACGGCTGCACTCCATTTGCTGGCTCTGGCGTGCTGCCACTGACTGTAATCTATTGCGGACTTACAAAAAGAATCCCCGTAGTCATATGTACCATCTATCATGTGGCAGGAGAACTGCGTGCCTCTCTTATTGACTCTTCGGAGCAGTCTTATGATGACTTAGCACAAGAAAGTACTAACACACTTACCATTGCTGACCAAGAAAAACTCTGTGCATTGAAAATAAATTTAATGCAGCAAAAGTGTTTAAACATTTTAATAACGCATACAGAGAGACAGAAATATGGTAACACTGCAGATATTGCCAGAACAGTTAACAGTCATAGATAGCACAATCCATCTTTGAGGCACATAAGCCTCACTGAACATTTTTTTCCGCCATATGAAACGTTGAATGCAAAAATCCAGCAATTTTGAATTAAAACAATACAAAATTCCTGAAGTTGTTTGAAAAATATCTGTATAGGGCAATTCAGTGAACAAATATAACTATATAATTAACTATTTTTCCCATTTTAACATTTATTTCCTTTCTAAGGTCGTTAGACGAGTATGTGGCTGCCTCCCTTGACTGCACGTCCCTGACTCTTAGATGGCGTCTAAATCTAAATATGTAGAAGTTATAAGTGAAACAATTTATCATAAACAGCTAGCTAAGTATTCATATTAAAGTATTTTATAAACTTTACAGAAAAGTTTATAAAATACTTAAATGATTATTACATTAGTTTTTATAATTTTATTTGTAACATTTTTTGTTTTGACGTTGTATAAGATAACGAATAACGATAAGATAAGATAACGATTTAAAAAACATGCAATTTTAAAATGAGTATTAGTCATTTGTTTAAAACCTAACATGCAATATTAAATTTACTATTGAAATTAAATTCAATATTTCAATTTAAGATACAGGTATTGATACGGACATGTATAGTTCTTTGATACATTAAGATATTCAGATGTTTTCTTAATGAAATTAAGAACTGTTGTTAGTAAAATTATTAGAAATTATTTTTTTTAAATTAATGCGAATACCATAAGGTCATAGATTACGTTTAATTTATCATATTATACTACACATTATATTCCTTTCAATTTCATTCGTTAATTATAAAATATTTCGTTTCACCTGACATTTAGTATAGATGTGCATAGATACAATACAGAACTTACAACTAGTATACCAGTATTATAAAAGAAAAAAGTGTATCAATTTAATTATTCTTATTACATCATCATTAGAGTAATGAAAATAATTTTTTGAAATATGATTTTTAAATATTAGATAATTTTTTTAAATATGCACACGTTTAAATAAAAATCGGTTCTTTTGTGTACCATACTAATCGTGTATTATATAGTGGTGAGGTTAGCACATTAGTGGTTAACACACTCGCCCTGGTAGTCCGAAGTTCAATTACCACCTGGCCCTCGATTTATTCACGTGGGAGGTGAATCTGAGTATGTCGTCCCTCGGAGAGGATGTTAAGCCATCAATCCCGAGCCTGTACGATGTCAGGTACTCGTTAAATATCCCTACTCTAAATACACTTGAGTTAAGCAAAATTTAGGACTTCATTGAAGTATCTGTAGAATCACTGATTAAACAAAAATACAGGAAACGGCTGAAGTTATCACCCGTAAGGGGATCGGTTAAAAAATAAAAAAAAAAAGAATAGTGTATCATTCTCTGTACAGTACTACTATTGAAGTCTTTCCTGTTACTGTAAAAACTAAATTTAAGTAATTCTAACATTTTTGAGACCAAAATAGTTTAAAAAACAGGTTGTTTTTGCCATTTTTTAAAATAAAATATGATACACTACTGAAGCATAAAGTAGGTGTACAAAGATGTCATATTTCATAATAATCTATGGAATTGAAAGTTTTGTATTTTTGTAATTGCAATGGAATGACTAAGTGCAAACTTATGACTAAAAGAACAGTTAATTTTTCATTTTTTCTTTTTGAAAAAATCTATTGAAAAATGTTCATTATTTTTAGTTTTAATAAGCACGATTCCATAATGTTGAGAGCCTTTTTAGAATTCTCATAATTCTTTTTTATATTGTGTAGAACACATAATATATACATTTTGGGTACATTTAAGAATATGTTATGTATTTTTGAGTAATTTTAATAGTGTAAACTGGAATCAATATATTTAATTTGTATAATGGAATACGTGAATAATAAACTCTCTGATTTAGGAGTCACTGGAATCAGGAAAAGAAGACAAAAAGAAGACTATTACAATTGACACATTGTTCCAAAGGTCAGGGGTGAAGTGTGAGAGGACAGAGAGATATATAGTGTGAGAGGGAGCAGGAGAAGAAAGAGAGATCACGACAGGAATATAGAGAGGGGGAGTGTGTGACAGAGATGTGGCATCAAGAGAGGAAATGAGAACTAAAGACGGAGGCAAGCTTAGAGGTTTTATATCAAACATTCAACTAGAAAATTAAAACTATCATTTAAAAAAACATCATTCTTTGTAATTATCTACTATTTATTTTAATAACTAGATAATTATCATCCATTTTTTTTATATCCATTTTAATAATTGTTGTTCATGAACAGCAAGAAGTTAAAGACATAATAATAATAATAATAATAATAATAATAATAAATAATAACAATCTATACCCTAAATAAGTAAAATTTCGACGCCATTTGCAGAATGCCTTTAGCTCAAATCAAATTCATGGAAGTCAATCTCCACTTAGTGATTAGTTGAAAAGTAGCATAAAATACGCAGAGGCGATTAACCAACTGATTACAATTGCTTAGTAAAATGATATTATTTATATCACAGTAATTAATTTTATTTTAGTAGTGGAACGAAATTTGTAGATTAGCTTCACAAATTCTAACTTTTAAACTAAAAGTTTACATGAACTAACACTTTGTTATTTGATATTTAGAAATAACAAGAAGTAAATAACATTTATTTGACTTTTAATTATATAATTTAAGATGTTCTATATAAAATATTTTTTACAATGCATGTAAAAGTATATATAAACAAAATAGTGGCAAATAAATAGGACATAATTCATGAACAAATAGTCATACCTTAACATGATGGAACGTACTTTTGATCTGCTTTGTCTGTCGAAGCGCGAATGCGACTGACGTGTTAAGACATGCATCTAACTATAGGGTTCGAAAGTTCACTTACTTTCATTCCACAGGGAAAACTACCCCCACTACATCATAACTAAAAGCGTCTTAATTTATTACTAAAGCAAATAAACGTTTCATAGTATTTGAAGCAGAAATTTTATAAAACTATCTTTTGCTTTTTTATTCAAAAGCAAATCATACCTATGAGTTCTTCTTTTTTGCACTGATGCAAGTTCAGTGCTCTAAAGCAAGAAGCAAAGCAAGTATTTAAGAAATTAGCAAGAAGTTTATTGCAAGTATTTGTTTCTTCATATTCCATGTGTATATAACTTGATAAGGCCAATGATTTAAAATATATTTCATAGTTTTACAAATGTAACATATTAAAAATTATAATTATTTTTTGATTTCAAAATATAAAAAACTTTTCATATTACTTCCAGAAATGATTTAATTTATTTCATCTATTGATAATAGATTACAATATATTAACTTTACTGTAAGTAAAATATAGTAATCAAGATGAATTTGATTTGAAGATTTCAAAGTATTTACACTTATGTTGTTATCCGGACCTGAAAGAGAGTTTAGAATATTACTTGTAAAAATCTACAAATGGCATTATATTTTTGAAATAGTTGAAAATGCCTAATATCTTATGCAAAAGCGGAATTTTTCATTGCCATTTTATCCTTATTTACTGAAAATCAGGACTCTTAATCACCAATTGATCACAATTCTGATTGTTGATATAATTGTTACCAAATTTATTGAACTATCTTCAGCAAAAGGTGAATTTAGACACTGTAGACCGACTAACTGTAACCCTTGAGTATCTGAGTTACTTGTGTGTCTCTATTGTTTGTCTCATGGAAATTATAATTCGGTCATTTCCTCGTTTTACTAGCAGGATATGTTAAAGAAGTACCTACTCTCAGGAGCCCTATCACAGCCATCCCCTAATGTAGGCTTAGAGTGCTTCGTTGGCATGTAGAGGATTGCATGGGCTAACAGACATTCCTATATAATCAATGTTTCTAGAATTGAATGATGGTATTGGCTCATTGTTTATATTTAAAGTATATAAGGGTTCTATGGGAAAATCGTAGTATACTGGCCTCAGCAATGAGCTCTCTGGCCTCTAACACTCTGTTTTTTAGTAAAAGCAAAAATACCTATAGCAAAATTAATATAGCTAAGTATTTTCTTACAGCTATGCTGACTGTGATTAAATATACTAAAACTAGCAGTGACTTTATGGAATAATTAGGTATTAGAGGACTTTTTCGTGGAGGAGATGAAGCCTTGGAACTCCTGTCTGTACCATTTGAGGAACCATCCAGTTTCCTTTTGCATATGTAATTTTATTCAATCACTATCTTTCACTTGCTGCTCTTGATATGTATATTTCACTTTAATCCGGATGTGTAGCTATTACCGTAGATAATACATTTAAAGAGTTTGTCAATTACTATCTCCTTCTACCAGTTACCCGATTATAATACGACTTCAGAGACTCATTTATAGTAATAATGTTATTATTAGGTACTTGCTTACATTTTTATTTTACTACCAATAATGTGTAATTTACCAACCGCCTTACCGCTATACTGTCTGTGTGATCGGACCAGTCTTGGAAGTTATCCAATTGTAATAAGAACTACTCTGAAACGTTGGGATGATGATAGTTTACATACCTCTTACTCACTGGTGTCTAAATGTGTGATTCATAAATTGTAGAAATTTCTTTCTTACTTAAATAATTTCTATCATTTCAAAATTGATTATTTTTATATTTCTTTTGCATTACAAAATCCGTTTAGTCGTCTTTATATTTTTACTCCACTATAGGTAAGTTATAATTATCATATAGTTTTACTATTAAACTACAAGATATGGAAACACACTTTGATAATTTCATAAAAAAGTATTGAAGTCATCTCAATGTAACAGTCATCTCAATATAAGCTATAGGGGAATGTCGCTGTCAGTTATGTCTAAATATTTTAAAATTATACATACATAAAAAAATTATATTGTAATTGGAACAAAAATTGCACATTGAATCTTTACTGTCTTTTTTTAAAAAAAATGTTTGACAGGGAACCTACTGGAATTATTAAAAAAAACATTTAGCAATGTTGCTTCTCAAAGCAGAAACCTACTATTCTTATGTTTTTCGTGAAGGTAGATGGTTCTTGAAAGTAATGGATTCTCCTTAGGTCGATTAACTTACTAGGGCGAAGCAACATAAATATTCTATTAGGAGGCAAGGAGAAACAAGTGCTTTGTTTCAACATGTTAATTTAAACAATCATTCCATAAAATAGGTCAATTCCGAGGAATTGATCTTTCTCTCCTTTGATGTAAAGGAAACTTAGTAGAAAGTGATCTAATTAAGTATTATTTTGAAAAACTTAACAATTCGATTCGGGGGCTATTTAGACTAGAGAAATTTATAATTCAAGGCAGTTAAGCCAAATTGCAATGTGCTTTTCCGCATGAACGCTGCGGAATTTTTGATTCTCATCAGACAACATAATGTTTTGCTTAATTTATTTTCATTCTTCTTGTATTCTCGTTTCTTTATACTATTGAATTTTTGTTTATTCTCTTTATAATTTCTTTCTAAGTTATTATTATTATTTCGATATGATATATTTATTTTATGCAGGAATTTATATATATATATCTTCACTTATTTTCTTACTGTTTATCTTTCATTTTGAGATTATATTGGCTATTTTTTTTCAAGCTATATTTTAACTGAGATATCCAGCTGTTACTTTCCTTCTGTCTAACTTTTATGTTTTTAGTTTGTTAGCTCTCCGATGGAATAAAGTTAAAGCCCTCAGAGCATTTATTTTTATTATTTCCATTTTTCTTTGTAGTTTAATACTTATTGATAATATTACGTGATTATTGTTATTGCTCATACATATATATCAATGATCAAACCACAATAAGAAATGGGAAAACAAGACTAAGATCATTCAAACGTAACAAGCGGTCTTCTTCAGAGTCAAAAACCCAACTCAGATCTTTATATATATATATATATATATATATATATATATATATATATATATATATATATATAAATACGTGAAGCAATAAATGAAGTTTAAACCACAATGGAAAAAGGAAACCAATAGAAATAAATGCTCTGAGACCTTTTAATGTATGTCATGAGAGAGCAAACAAAGTAAAACCTTAGAAGCTAACATATATATATATATAATATATATATATATATATATATATATGCATATATATATATATATATATATATATATATATATATATATTAGTGTATATTGGCAGCAGATTTTCTTGTAAACATATTTTATTAAAGTAGACGGCAGCTTCCGCATTTACGACTTTTTTGCTCGTTTTCTCTAGTTTTCTTACTAGTTTTTTCTGGTAGGGAGTGATTTCATGGAGGAGTTGTCCCAGAGACATCAAAGAAATAATCTTTTAGCTTAATCAATAATATTATATTTTTTACACTTACAAGCTTTCGATTTTCTCATAAATCATCTTCAGGTATATATCATTATTAAACAGATTAAATTCACAGAATAAAATTTTTCTGAAATGTGAATGACAAGTTGTAACCTTACACTTGCCACAGTGGACTTGTTTTGTTTTTTCACAAAGTTCATCTAGTTCTATTAACATCTAAATTTTTATTCCTTTTAATGTCTGTTTAACATTTAGAAAAATTTTATTCTGTGAATTTAATCTGTTTAATAATGATATATACCTGAAGATGATTTATGAGAAAATCGAAAGCTTGTAAGTGTAAAAAATATAATATTATTGATTAAGCTAAAAGATTATTTCTTTGATGTCTCTGGGACAACTCCTCCATGAAATCACTCCCTACCAGAAAAAACTAGTAAGAAAACTAAAGAAAACGAGCAAAAAAGTCGTAAATGCGGAAGCTGCCGTCTACTTTAATAATATATATATATATATATATATATATATATATATATATGTTCTATTAAAACCTATGCCTATTTCAATTTTGACGCATTTTCGAATTAATTTTTCAAATTTCCTTACCTCTGGCTTCCATAAGTTTGGGACAAGATAAATCAGTTCTCCAAAGTTTTTATTCTTGTATATCATCGACAAGTATATTGTCGATGATATACAAGAATAAAAACTTTGGAGAACTGATTTATCTTGTCCCAAACTTATGGAAGCCAGAGGTAAGGAAATTTGAAAAATTAATTCGAAAATGCGTCAAAATTGAAATAGGCATAGGTTTTAATAGAACATGTATCAATGAAGGCCTGCTCCCAAAATATACGAACATACACGTATATATTATATATAAAGATTTCACATAAACACGTGAAATAACAATCAATGATCAAACCACAATTAAGTAATGGGAAAACAGGACCAAGATCTGAGTTGGGTTTTTTACTCTGACGAAGACCGCTTATTACGGTTGAAAGATCTTAGTCTTGTTTTCCCATTTCTTACTGTGTTTTGATCATATATATATATATATATATATATATATATATAGACTTAAAAAAAACTGTGACGCATAGACAGAAACATAACATAGACTCACTTTTCAATATTTTGACCGTAATGGTGGTCGTCCTCAGGAAAAGTGAATTAATGGAGGGAAGACAGTCACTATATATATATACTTTTTCGTTGGAAATACAATCCGAAACGGAAAAATATAGTTCAATGTAGAGAAAGAAACATAGAGAAATCGAAAGCAAACACTTACAGTTTCTAATTTTCGGTTTGAACCGTTCTCATGAGAGATAAGAGAGGGAAACCAAGTGCACTGGTTCAGAGACGGTTGGAGACCCATCTCAGACGGTCTCCAACCGTCTCTGAATCAGTGTGCTTGGTTTCCCTCTCTTATCCCTCCTGAAGACGGTTCAAACCGAATTCGTGGTGTCCGCCTCCGCTAGGTCCACCTCGGATACCCCAAGTTTGGGTGGCTAAACTTGGTGGTGACAAAAAGGTCAACAAGTTAAATAGTCGGCCTGATTTGATCCAATGGTGTAAATGGCTGGAAAGCTAGGGTGCACAGCGATCAAAACAGGTTCAAACCAAAAATTAGAGACGGTAAGTGTGTGCTTTTGATTTCTCTATGTTTCGTTTTCTACATTGAACTATATATACATATATTCAGGTAACTCACCACAAATGATTGAAGATAATTGCTCTGAGGCCTTTCGTTTACACGTCGTCAGATTATCTTCAATCATTTGTGGTGAGTTACCTGAATATTTATATCACATGTTATTGTGACAATTTTGTATATATATATATATATATATATATATATATATATATATATAATATATATATAAATCCAATTAAAAAGAAGATAGCACACAGATAGACACAAGAATAACTTACTTCTATATTTCGACCATCGTCGTCATCAGGAGGTGAAGAGTCCTGCAGGAAGACAGAGCGGCGACTCATTGTAAGTGTGTGCTCATATATATATAAACTAGAATTTAAAAAAGAACACATAGAAAGGAAACCACTGAACTCACTACTATATTTCGATGTCCTCGTCTTCAGGAAAAGAAGTGAATCGCTCCAAAGGCTGATAACGACTGACTTGGCGTTCGAACTGAAGCACTCAAACAGTGTAGCCAACTTTCGGAGGAAAGGTAGACAGGGAAGATAAAGAGATAAAAGCCAAATAAAAATTAACAAATGAAAACATTTAACTAAAATAAAATTAAAAGATGATAACAACTTTAAAAAAAAAATAAATAAATAAATAAATAAAAAATAAAAAAAAAATAAAAAAAAATAATAAAAAAAATCAACGATTGAGGTTAAGCCCAGGAGCCGATCTACCGCCCAGAAGACTAATAAGTGTTTCTTCTGAAGCTCTCAGAGTAACTTTCGAATTAGTCTGATCAATCTATATATATATATATATGACCACAATAAGAAATGGGAAAACAAGACTTAGAGTCTAGGTCACCCACCAGCTTGAGAATGACCGAGGAACGCTCGAAACCTGTCGCAACGGCACGAGGAAGGCGCCACGCATTCTTCAAGAAAACACTGCAGAAAAGGGTCCAACGACAAACGCCACACACACTCAAACTTCAACTCATAATGCCCATAGCCCGGACCAGATTCTTACGAGGAACTCTTCTGCGTGAGGACGCCTATGCCATTCCTGCCCTCTGTGAAATTAAAGTAGGGACTGCGAGCCCTCTCTAGGAAGGACGGCGGATGCGGCCAAGCGTTCGAGGAAACCGACGAGGAAAGGTTCTACATACACCCACAACAATAGAATCTACAGAAGACACCAACAACCAGTATCTAATGAAATCCACTAAGCCCATAGTAAACACCGAGTTCGACGAGGAACACTTCCAAGCCTGGACGCCAAGACCTTCATCCAACTTTATTGGAAAATTAAGTAGGGACTGCGAGCCCTCTCCTGGAGTGAAGGCTGAGGCGGCCAAGCAGACGGAGTGTGCTAAGGAGAAACGTGTTTAACGAAAAAACACCCACAACCAATAGGAAGTGTTCAAAGTAATACGCAACAGGAATTGGCTCGTCTTTTTCAATATATATATATCAATGATCAAACTACAATAAGAAATGGCAAAAAAAGGACTAAGATATCTTTACATTAACAAGTGGTCTTCGTCAGAATCAATATCTTTTATTTACTTTACAATTGTTTACCAACCTGATCATTGTAGTTTTGTAGAGCGAACGATTATTCTTTCACAACTTATTAGTTACAATTATTATTTTTTATTCACTACTATTTTTAGTGAATAAATAATAACACAATTTTCTGGAAATATTTTCTAATAATATTTTGCCTAATAATTCCCTCACTTTTTCGAAAGCAAGTTCAACAGCTTCGTTAAATAGGATACAGAATATGCAAATCTGTAAACTCCTTATTCCTGAAACACAATTACCCTTTTCATTGTTAACTTCCGAAATATAATCAAATTGTCATGAGTTGACAATTTAACAGAAATATTTGGAAATTTCTGTTTACAATGTTCTTATCACAAATGAATCCTTTAACTATTTTTTAAATACAGTTTACAAGTATGCAGAAATAAGTTTATTATTATTTACATTCATTTTTTTTATTAAATAGTTTTCAATTTTTTATTTTTTGTATATTTTATTTGTTATATGATCAATTGCACAATAATCAATAATAATATACAGCTATAGTAACATATTTTAACCACAAATATTAACATTACTTGTTAGTATTTTACATTGCCATTGTTGAGCTGCAAGGGTCATTAAGAAATTTTATCTGGAGGATTTAACTATAATTTAACAATTATCATTATCATAAGATATTAACGATTATTATTAGTATTTAACGATTTTTGATCCCAAAAACCTTTTTGACAATCTTTCAAAAGACTCAATAGTGTTTATATGGATCTGTGTGGGGGTTTTCGGTACGATAAAGGCTACACTCTTTGGTTGATAGAATTAATATATTGAAAAAAAAAAAATTGTGTAATATAACGTAATTATGTCTGCTGTTTTAAGTCAAAGTAAAATTTGGAAGCCATTTTTTTTAAATAATTTTAGATATATTTTTCCTCCAATACATCTTACTCTACAGTATGAGTATCTTTTCTGATTATCATGAAACTGAAAGCAGCAGTACCAAAAAACCAGTTTTTTTGAACAACTGAAAATGTCGGTTAAGCAAAAGATTGTGAAATTCATTATTTATGTTGATTTTGAACTATTATGGTCAAGGTTTAGGTCAAACTCATTCTGCATCATAAAATTATACTTAAAAATAAAACTATTTTTTTGAAAAAAAAAAATAAAAACATATACTCAAAAATGCTCTTCAAAAGTGGTATCTCATAGGAAGTATATTTGTCCTGTTTTTTAAAGAATCATGGAAGTATGTCATAAAATGAATCACTTTCAAGGCAACGCAAATTGTTTATTTTCATTTTGTAAATAAGAGTCATTAAATTTGTTTCAAAATATGCAACCTACGTTTTTCTTTGTACTTTTGGAATATATAAATAGGGACTTCTTAATAAGTCCCTAGTGATAACATAACAGACTAGTTAGTCTAAAAGCTTTTGAGGGAGCCCACATCTGGTTCCCAGGAGCACGCTCCGAACCTGGCTTGAATTTAAACCATTAGTTTATTTATTTATATTTTTGTTTATTTGTATTTATTTATTTTTTTGTAACTTAATATTTTTATTTTTAATTTTTTATTTATTATTATTTTAATTCATCACATTACTTTTTTTTACAATTTTTAGATTTTTTAATATTTTTTTATTTTCTTTATTCATTGTGTTCTTCACCTTTATTCTTCTTTAATTTATTTAATTAACGCTCCTTTCTTTGATCTGGACTCCTTGATTCTTTTTTATTTTTCTCCTTTGCTGCAGCTCTGCTTTAGCTGTCACCCTATGAGTTCTTTAGTTGACTGTCGTCCCTCCGTCAATTCACTTCTTCGACCACTATAATAGTCAAAATATTGAAAAGTGAGTCTTTGTTGCGTTTCTGTCAATCTATCACAGTTCATTTAAGTGTAATCTGTTCTGCTGGATCGACTCTCGTTTATCAGATATGTACATATAAAATGATGTAAGTGGGTGTTGAACTAGTAAGAATAATTTTTATAACCATAAAAGCAAATGGTAAACAATCACTATAGTAAAATTCTCTTCAAGGTGAAAGATATTTGTTTGACGAAAGTTTGCTATATAAATCTAATTGCTGCAATCTTCAATATATATAATGGTCAGACATACAGTTCTTGGTAAATTTAAGCTCTCAACTGAAAAAGGAAAAAATCCTTTCTATTACTATTTCCATTATTATAAATGTTTCATTGTTCTTAAATAATTAACTTGAGTTTCTTACAAGTGATGCAAGGAGTATAAAAAATATTAGTAAAAATGGAATCATTATTTATCTTCTATGAGCTTAATTATAAGTCTGCCCAATATCCTCATTAAAACAAAACTAAAACCCAATTGACTGTCAGCGAGTTTGATATTATGATTACTTCTGGTAAAGTTGAGTGTAGGTGACTCCAGATTTTTCCCTTTTTTATGGTTAGTTTATAAAATGTTTGTTGTTTTTCAGGCTGTACTAAAGGTAGCCTAGTGACAGAGACTGGAGACGAGGAAGCAGAGCAAGCCAAGGTGCACCTTCCCCTGGAGGTTCCAGAGTGGCAAGTCCCTCGGTAGAACGGAGAGCGTTTCCTACCCAGGAACCAACGAGAACCACAACGCAACCAGTAATTCGCTCTAAATTACACGGTAAGCACTATACTTTTTACAACATACAGAAGTATCCAAAGGTTCCAAAATATTTAAATATTACAATTAAAACATAATCAAATATATCAATTTGAATAAAAAAATGTTAAATAATTTGGGTAATTTAAAATTGGACAACTCCTGTAATACCATGATCTATAATTTTCCTAAGAAGTCAAGGATTCTAGCTTTACTTACTCTTTCACATCTTTGATTACTAATCTATTTTTTTATATACCATATTGTTTAACACTCATATTAAAATATCATAGGAAGAAGTGTTTTACAATTTCCGTATTGGTATTACATGAAACTCAGAGAATAGAAAATTAATCCATAGTCATAATTTACTGTTCACTATTTTACGTTTACTATTTCAGTAGGTGATGGTAAAATACTTGACAAGTATCACCACTTGTAGGGGCTTACAAAGCTCATTAATAGCCTTAATTTTTATTGCAATTGTTTGTGCTCAAGATACATAAATATTTGTAATTGCAACGTATTGGTAATGTTGTCACGTAGAATTTTAGCCATGTATAATTAAATATTCTCTAAAGGAAATAAAAATATTTTATATATATATACCAAAGCGCAAACAATGTGAAACGAGTATACGTGTTGAATTAAAGCTAAGATTGTGATGAATGCAGATAATAGAACTTGATATATCCGAATAAATAAACCATAAATATGTTGTTTGTAAGAAAGCATTTAACACTGCAATATATGATTTAATAAATCATTTACAATATGAATGAAAAATTTTGTGATTTAAAAGATTTCGTTGTGGGCATTTATAGCATTCCATTTATAACAATATCATAAATAATAATGCTAAATAAGAAAGTTAATATAGAATACGAGACACCAATGAACAGTTGCGTCAAAGTGGTAATGTTGCTTTTCAGAAAGAATTTCCCTTATATCAATAACCTAGATTCCCTTTGGTCATTACAAACAGCAATTGTAAAGTAATAATTTACCTTCTTTTGAATAAAAGAGATATTTCTTAATTTTAGTATATTTTATGATAAGGTTGATATATTTTCGGAATGGTAACTCATTCTATTATACATTTTTGTCCTAAAGCATGAAAAAAAAATTAAACTTAAAAAGATTACACTCTAAAAATATAGGAATACAGACTTTTTACTTTTTTTCGCTTCTCACTGTGAAAAAAGTGGAATGCTGCGTACATTGATAAATAACAGTACTTGTGAAAAGAGATTAATGAATTGGCTACTAAATAAATTTTAGATTCGTAATATACGAATAAGTTTTCCTACATTACTTTGTCCTAGCATAAATTTGTGTGATACTAGCAATATTTTTAAAATACAATATCTTAAAAATTTAAAAAAATAGAAATTTTATTGTGTATAAGAGCATTTTGTACGCTAAAATCTTCTAAGTTTTATAGATAAAATTATGTAATGATTATATAAACATGATAGTTTTTATTATCAAACAAAAACTGGAAAATACGGAATGAAAATTGTTTCATTACAAACTTGTTTTGAATAATCCAGATAATATGTTGTCTGTATCATACTGATCACTTACTTAAAGGATCAGAAAGTTTTCAAATGATATGTACACTAAGTAATAAAATCACTTTGCGCTCTGTAGCTCTTGCAACTCTATATTTGAAAGTTCAAATGTTTTACGATTCTTGTTGATTTATTTTTAGAATATTAAATTTATTCAAGGGTATTCTCAGATGTAGATATGATTTATTTGTTCTCTTTTTGAAGTGAAAAAAAAATTAATAACAAGTTATACCTTTCATAAGAGCATATAGAGACAGGATATACAGTTACTTAATGCATAAGTCATTAATTTAATTGATCTTCATTTCTGTTAACTAATTCAACATGCATCAGTGCCTAGTTATTTTGCAAAAAATATCTGGGATACATAACATCAGCTTTGTTAAAAAAGAAAAAGGTATTTTATTATTTTTTTTAAATTGAAATGAGTTCTACATCTATTTTGTTTTTATCTGTTATGAAGTCAAAATTACTGATATATTATTTACCTTTGTATTATATATAATTAACCACGGTCAAATGATTTCGCTTGTGTTAGTTAAACCAAAAATTCACAAATTCTTTTGTAAATATAAATATAAAAAGCTCTTATACTTCAAAACTAACAAATTATAAAAATATGTAAGTCAAATTATTATATACAGCAAACATGTGACAACAAGTAATAATAAAATTTATCCAAATCATTCGTACAAAGTTGTTAAAAGTAGGTTAGGACATATTTATTTGAATTTATGGCAGTTCATGCAATGTGTAGGTAATATGTGGAATCTCTTCATTTAATCAATAAAGATAATTTATTTTCAATATCAAGTATTCAAAAAAACCATGAATCAATATTTATTATTTCTCTGAATGTTTATACTATTTATCTGCAAAATGCTATTTTGTTTCTTTTGTTTAATTTAATATTGTATTTTTCAATGTTCAATTATTCGTTAATTCATTTATAGTGCTTCTTTCAATCTATCTAACTACATATTCCTAAAAATCTGAGTTCGTTTTTGTTTGTTTTCTTGAATATTTATCGACTTTTGAGTTTACCATGTATACTATCTTATTGGTTATCATTCCCAAAAATATTTAACAGGTAAATGGTCAGTTTTATACGTTCAATTTTTTCATAAACATGATCTTAAAAATAACGTGCAAAAACACATTAAATATGTTTGTTTATATAATATCAACATTGACAATATTTGGAGGCCTGGTAGCTCCGTTGCTAACGTACTCGCCTAAGAACTCATAGACCGGGGTTCGATCACCACCTTGCTCTCAATTTATTCATGCGGGAGGTGAATAAACCTGAGCACGTCGTCCCTCGGAGGAGGACGTTAAATCGTCGGTCCCGAGCCTGTACAATACCAAGTACTCTTTAAAGATCCCTACCCTAAATACACTTGAGTTAGGCAAAATTTAGGACTCCCACTGTAGAATCAATCTTCATTGTGTGATATCACAAAGGCCCAATGCTCGGCCTACGTGGGTTCCTTTGTGGGATTATTACTACAAACTAACCTAAACTGAGGCAATATTTATGATAGTCTAAAGTGAATAAAATCTAATTGATGACAATTTTAATATAAAGGAACATATATTGAAATATAAATAACGTACACGTAATGGCAATTAATAAGGTGTATATCAACCTATAAGACTGAATATTGCAAACACATTACTAACACCAAACGATTTGTGGCGAGAAAAATGTGACGATGAGCTGAACTCGATGACGAACTTGTAACGAAAGACAATAGCAATACTAAGCGTGAATCGAATGAACCGAACCGAACATAGCACCCCTATGTTGAAACTAATATTCAAATTTAAAGCTATTAAGTAAATGATTTTGGTTGTTTACTATGGTTCAAAAATATAATTACAATAATCTTTAATGTTTTGGTGTTAGTTGCTCGGGTTCCACAAGTGTCCCACTGATATTGTATGGTAAGAGTCCAGAAATATTGTTCCTCTGGAGTTATTTGATGCTTTCTTTTGCTGATTTCATTAAAAATGTTGTTGATAGACCCACTAGAATGATCATTAATGTTCTTTACAGGAGAAACAGAAACTACTTCAAAAGAGGACAGTATGAGTGAAGGAAGGACACGAGGGCAGGCGACGCGGGGTCGAAGAATGTCAACCAGAGTACAGAAGCAGCACAGCTACGATGATGACGTTAAACCTCCAGCGCCACTTCCTGTCCAAGAACCTCCAGTCTTAGGTAACTGTTTGCCTGTTAAACTAAACATACGAGGAGAATGATACAAGAGCTATCCTCAGTAATATTTGTATTTCAACATATCAACAGATATTATGAGGCTTAAGAAAGCTAGAAAGCAGTGTAAACACTTTTTATGCATTTACTAGTTCTTCAAATTTGGATTATAAATACAGTAAGGAAAATAAAGTTTTACCATTTTTTAAACTAGTTGGATGAGTATATTGTCTGGAAGCTCAGTTTGTTAATTATGGAATCATATTGGTTAATGTAACACGCATATCTGCTCCTACAATCAGTTAGAGTCTAAGTTTCTCTTTCATTACGGCCATAATAAAAAACTGGGCCTTACATAAGTTTATTGTAAAAAATTGAAAACGCATCTTCAAATCCGTCTCCAAATTGTTGATATTAGTATCAAAGTATTAATACATTTCGTATTTCAATGTAATTACTACTGTTTTATACAATATTTATCAGTATTCCATAAATCATAATAATTAATATTAATAATACATTATTTCATTCAAGTATTTCATGTACCCAGGAATTCTAATATTTGAATTTGAAAAAAATAAAACAAAAATCGAAAAATGACATTTTAGTTGATGTTACTTAAACAAAATATTATATCTTTCACAGACATATAAGAAACTATAGTAGATATAATTTTGTTAAATCTATTAAATGACAAATGGATTAATAAAAATCTTCTAGAATCATACAAAAATTTAAATTTTTAATTAAACTTTTACATTGCTAAAAACAGAATTTCAGTTAACTTTTATTTGTTTCATAACAATTTCTAAATTAAAACACTCTAGAGTTAGTACTAACAGAAAAAAAATCTACATCAGCTACTGGCCAAAGAACTAATTGTCCTTGCATAAGTAGTACCCAAAATCGTAAAGCTCATCATGAGTTACTTATCATGTGTCACAGCAGAAGTTACTTATTTTTGAAATAAATTTCATCTATCAAACAGTGTCACCCGTATGTATTCCGACAAGCACGGATATGTATTTCAAATCAATATTACAAAAAATAACCAAGTTTGGTGGTTATTTTTGGTAAGGAGCCTGTTCTCTAAGTTGTTGATTTATGAGCAAAGGAAAATGGCCTGGACATAAATCCTACTCCAGCGGTCTGTTATCACTTTCTGAAGGAGAAAGAAAGTCAATGTTTAAACCGCTTTCAACATAAATATTAAGTTAGTACTCTCAATGATATGCAAATTCTCTTGGGTCTTTTTACATGAAAGATTAAACTGGAAAAGAAATATAATATTATGTAATATCATAAACAAAATATTCTGATGTAAGACATTCTGCACTGGAATTTGTGGTCTTAATCTCATATCTACGAGTAAGCATTGGCCATACAAAATTTTTATTTTTACAGTAATAAAACGGTGTTACATGCATCAGTAGTGTGTTATTCTAAGAAGAAATGATAAAGTACACATTTATTACACTTTATGTCAAGGATAAGCGAGTCTACAGATAATAGGAATAACGATCATTTGAACTATCTATAGAATAGAAATTTATTAAATTTCCTTTCTATATTAATATCAATAAATATATAATTAGTTCTAATTATAAAATTAATGTACTAATTGTACAATTAATATTATTAATTCTACATTAATATAGAAATGAAATAGAATTTCATTTCTATATTCAATTTCCTATTCCTTTTTAAATTTTCTTTATCTAGAAAAATGTGATATGCAAATTATAGAGATGGCTACAAAATAGAAGCTTCTCCATGACAGGTAATGTGCTAAAAAATTGAATAGATTGGAAATAAATAGTTTGGTATATACGTCTCCAGATAGGATGTTCCTCATAGAAATTGTTACAAGCGTATTAAAGTGATTAAAAAGGATCAACTTGATAGACATTGTTTAAATTTAAGAAAATGTCTCTTGGCTGATATACTGACTAGAAATTTAATATAAAACCAGTGTATGTAAGTAATCTCTCAGGTGGTTACTGAACTTACATTTGTAAACAAACTAATTACCCTTAGAAGTACAGATTTAAAAAGAAATGTGGAAAGTTTAACTAGACATTGTTCTTTCATCTATAACTTTTGTAAACTAAAATTAACATTATATGAATAATGCAAAATCTGAATAGAAGATTCATAGAACATTTGTTACAATCAAATCAAATTTATCTGAATTTGAACAAGAGCATCAAAATTTTGGATAAATCATGCCTAAAAACAACATAAATGGGAAAGAGAGGAGGGAGAGAGAGAGAGAGAGAGAGAGAGAGAGAGAGAGAGAGAGAGAGAGAGAGAGAGAGAGAGAGAGAGAGAGAGAGAGATTTCAAAGAACAATTATAAAGTTCATTAAAAGCTGAGATGAACATTAAATTTAAGTCATTAACAAAAATCTAATGTCAATTAGAGACTTATGTCAGATTTTTTCATGTGTCAGATTGTATTAGGTCAATGAAATAACCTAATTATTTTAGGTTATTTGTAGATTTTTATAACTGATAAATAGATAGGACCACGTTAAAATGAATGAAATAATTAAACTAATTATCTGTTTGTTTGACCATATTTACAAGAGAGATTGATATTCCATATACATAATAGTCACATTAACATAAAACATAACATTAACATTAACATAAAATGAGTTCTTAGTTGATCACCAAGAGTTTTGTTATTATGCGTACTTATAGGAGTGTCGAGTGCTTGTTACCCCAGAGTTTATATCTTTATATCAGTTGCTGCATGTGTATTTTTTATGTTTATGTACATCTATTTACTATTTCAAATATTCGTCATATAATCAAGAATGCAACTTAGCTAAGGATTACATTACATAATCATCGGGTACGTTGTACACCACTCTAATTTTATTAAATGATTTCAGTAATTACATATTTCTACACATATCAAAATTTAATTTTTTTTTAACATAGTTACTTTTATTTCTAAACTATGAACATTTCCCCCTTAATTCTAGTATTTAAACTTTTAAAAATTCACCCGGTAATGTTGTTCAATATTATATTCGTAATTATTTCATTGTTGAAATATAATCTTTAAAGAAAAATAACATTTTATCGGTTACAGATTGTTATAAAAACATGCTCATTCTATTTTTGTTGGTTTCAAAAACATTGTAGCTACTTTAAAAGAAAATCAATTAATGTAATGCAGGTTCATTATTTCGCATGTTTTACTTACAGTAAAGTTTATTGAAAAAACAAAACTACACCAAATTTTTATTTAATTGGAATAAAATATGCGTAATGCTTACGTTAGAAATGTTAATTTTTTCTGATGTATTAATTCAAGTAAAAGATTAGAGGGGTTAAAAAAGTAGTAGACAAACTTTTTCCTTAAAAATGGGGTTTGCATTAGTCAATGAAAATATTCATATGAAAATGATAAATTTTTATATTTGAATGTAAGAATTTCGTATTTGGAGATTATGCTATATTTAAAAAGTATTAATAGTTGAAAACATTCATTTTACTTTTTACTAGTATATCAGTTACTGATTGTGTAAAGTCATGCTTTGTTTGGGCTTCCATAAAAATTGTTACCTTATGAAACATTACTTTTTTATTTTTAATAAGAAACTGCATTTCTTAAAAAAGGAATCTATTTAGTTATGTAGTTAAAACTAATAATAACATATTTCGGTAATATATTATTATCAAAAACATTTGATAATAACATTCATTATCAAATGATTACTTCGAAAGCTGTGAAACTCAATTTACCAAAAGTGTTTGCACATTAGTGAGTTTAGCATCAGGAAAAAAACTTACCTTAACCAGATTGCTAAATCAACTGGTTTTTCATACTCTTGGATAGGACAGACACCTATATCACACAAATCTAAAATGAGTTTACGGTATATACGTATTAATACACAAAAAATAAGACTAAATCGAAGACTTCTTTCTTAATTTTACTAATGTTTTAACTTCATGTATCATCTTCAGATACGGACATGAACACAGCTTTATTCCATTTAAAACTAAACATTAATGTTGTAAACCTGAACATTAATTATATTTAAATTTTAAGCCCAACGTTGATTAATTTAAAAGAATGGGAAGCTGTAATCCTAAACCATTACCAATGCATCAATACACTTGCACCAAAGATATGTTTACAACCTTGCATACTTGGCATATCTGAATGATTATGACTATTGGGCGATAGATGTGAAAGACTCAGAAATTGTATAAGTGTCCCTAAAAACTTGTTGAAAAGGTTCATAGAAGAAAACAAATCTCAGATAAGCTAGTTGAGGACTCTATAGTACATGGTGAAGACATGTAAATCAAAGATGAATATTCATACTTGAATATAGGGATTTCGTTTTTGGAGATTATTCTATATTTAAAAAGTATTAGTAAGTGCAAAGATATATTTTACTCTTTATTCATATATCAGTGACTGATTTGTAAAGGCATACTTTGATTGGGGCTTCCACAAAAGTTGCTATCCTATAAAACATTATTTCTTTATTATTAACCGAATGTTCAGTTACAGCTAAAATGCACGTGTAGTTTACACATAGGCCTAAACCCGGTTTATGACCTAAAAAGCTGTTGTTTGTTAAAATAGTTTGTAATAACTAATAACAAACATTCAGTGTTATTTACCCTCATTAGTTGAAACCAAAGATTTCTTAGGTTTAGCTACTTATTTTCTATTTCTCTACAAACTTAGAACTGAGGTACCATTAATCACTCTCAAAACTGGAAAAAAAATTATGATCAATCAGTAAAATATTTAGCAATGCAGAACATTATTAAAAACTTAAAACAATTATTATATTATCAAATTTAAAGAAGATTTTTTGAAATATATTTTAAATAATTTTCTTATAAAGTGTGAAAATAAACTGAAGATTATATTAAATAAATATGTTAGTAGAATTGTAAACTTAATTGCATTTTTATAATACTGAATTGGTTGTATCTTAAATTTTAATTTAAAATTCTATTACTCTGAAAATTTTTGTTTTAGAAATATAAATTTCATTGTTTCATAAATATTTTCACAAAACTGTTTGGAGCTTGACTCGAGTTTGCAGTAGTTTATCTCTTTTTTTTATTTTGCTTTTAAAGGTTCATAGCTTCAACTTTATTGTTCAGTATAAAGAAGTCATTCAGTTATTTCTTTTTACTAGATAATTATTCAGAGCTCAATGACTGAATGAGATTTGCTAACAAAACTGGGAATGTAGGGATTCATATCAAGCGTTGCATGGAAAGGCCATGTAACTACTCTTTTGCAATTATAATTACATTCAGTAAAACACATGATATTATCACTCGAATGCCCCCTGAGGTTTAGATGGATGTTATTAACTAACTCGTGATTGTGAGTAATTTTAATTTGACTCCTCCTCTGGATTCACATTAGTCGAATCAGTGAATTTTTTTTTATTTTATTTCTAAATACTGTTCACAAATAACGTTCTAATGCCTAAAAAATAGATTTTAATGAACCAAACCTTTCATATCACTTTAAAAACATTCAAAATAAATATCAAGGACAATAAAGTTTCATTTCTTAAATCAAAACAATAATCATTATTAGATTATTTCATTTTATGGTATAAATAATTTAATGATTAGTTTAAGTTTAGATTTTTACATAACTTACTTTATTGGAGTGTTAATTCTACTACAATTATGATCAAAATGAGTTTGTTTGAATTGATAATGGAGCAAATAACTGCATAAAAGACTGTAATTATTTCACTACTGTATTTGGGCACTCATGATTATCAGATGATTTAATATGGTGGTGCTGCTATTAGTCTCTAATCACTGTAACTTTACTGTGAAGAACGGAATTATGTCTAAATGGAATTGTGCTTCATCATGAGGAGAGACTGCAAGAGAGTTAGAGATGATTCACGAAGGGATCAGCTGAGGTGAACGGTCCATGTACACAGTATGGACTTGTGTAAGAGCTGGGTCGTGATAAGAACTTATTCCTCCTAAAGCAAGCCTTCCATCTGTTTACATAATAATAGGGGCTATAATTTTATACACAGTATTTACAAATGTATTACATACAACATATAATGATGAAAAAGCAAGCAAATAATTTACATAGTATGAATACATCTTCATATGTAATAATACTTTACTATGCTAATTTACCCATTATCATAATTTCTAATAGATGATAAAGAAGAGTCAATACTAGTACTGAATGGTTATATCTACGTAAGTTACAACAAGTAATAATCATGTAATAGTCATGATGATATTACTTTAATATTCCTTTGATGATTATTTTCATGTGCGATTAGTGATAAACTCTTTATATTACCATTTCTTCATGCGAATGTTTGCTCTTACTCCACTAAAAGTCAGATGAGGAAATATTGTTGCTGTAGGTTAGGTTAGGTTGCTGTGGTAGTCCCACACGTTGAACCTTTAACGAGTACTGACAGCTTAACATCTTCTTCAATGGACGACGTGCTGAGATTTTTTCATTCCCCCTTGAAAATATCGAGGGCCAGAAAGGATCAACCAGTCCAGAGGTGAGCACGTTGCCACTGGGTTATCCTGTCCCATTGCTGTAAATTTGGTTGTATTTTAAAATGTTTGCTATATTTTAATATGAGTAATTCATAATTTTATTCCATCTAATTAAATGATGTAGCTATTTTAATGAAATTTGCATAAATTATTAAGAGTCGGTCTATACTTATACAATGCAGATCTTTACCAGATGATTGGTTTTCATATGGTATCTGAATTGCAGAGGTTGGTCGGTTGATGGAGGAGAGCAATATTTACACGATATACACTTCTTCCTTTGTATATAAATATACAAGTAAGATATTTTACGATTTCACTACAGATTACCTGTAGTTAAAAGACAGTTTTAAAATAGAAAATATATTTTTATTTGTTTTAAAATTTTCAGTTCGTAATGTACTACGTCTTTATTTATGATAGTAATATACTTCTGCTCCCATTTATTTTTACATTAGAGAAGATGATAACATTCATATAATATTATAATACTAATTTTAATATTATCTAGTACTATAAAAGTTTGAGACTGAATAGTAATTTGAAAGAGAAAAATTGTACATCCTATTGAAGCAAGAGTTAAATGTGAAAATAATTTTTCGGTTCACGTTTAATTTGGATAGTGCTGTAAGTTTTCCATATTTATTGCATAATTCGTGTTTTAAATATACGATTCCATATATATATCTAAACTCGTTTTGGTAATAAAACGAAATATAAACATTTTAATAATGATAAAAATAGTAATCATACTCTACTTTAAACAACTCTTTCCGAGCAGTGAGTTTTTCCTATGATTTCATCTTTTTTTTCCTCACAACAGTAACCCTGTTGTTATGAGGGAGTATATTTAAGTTCACACGTATCACACAGGGTACAACAGGGTACAGGGTACAGTGTATACAACAACAATGTTACTTTGTGGTTTCATGATTTCATCTAAGCCGATTTCTCTGTCTCTTCTTTTTATACGCTAATTACTCATTAGTATAATATTATTACGAAAATTAATACTTGCTAGAATGTATTGTACTCAAAACTGTAGCAATTTTTGATAATATTAGAATTATATTTTTTTATAATTAGATAGTATTTCATTAGACAGCTAGTATTTTATGAAAAGACTTGTACAAAATATACTTTATGAAGTGTACCAAATATGAAAAGGAAAACTGTATCGAGAGAATTCATTAAAAATTTACTCCAAACACAAATCAAACATTTATTTTATGAATACACGATATTGCCAGTATTAACATGATCAGATATTCCTTGGAGGTTAAGACTCGTTTGTTCTGTGTTTATAAATAAAATAGTTATGTTTGCAGAAGGTAGCTCACAAACCTATATAGTTGTTGCTTACGTAAACAATACTGAAGAAAACTTGTTTGAATATTTATATAATGAATGGACTGGTTTTACTTAACTATGCGGTGTATGCCGCACAACTGGTATGACCTATTAAATTGGAGTTGGTAGCAGTTTGGTACATAACAACAGTAACATATTTTATATAATTAAAAATTAGAAGTTAATGCTGTTAAGTGGGATCATGCCTACTGTGGAAGCGTGACCCTAATCGGGTCATGCAGCTCTATCACAAGCTACATTGGCGTATATACTCGTATATCCACAGGTTCTTTGAACCAGGAGCAAAATTGGCTACTGACTATGCCTGTAGCTAAGCAGAATCAGTAGGACCTTTAGTCCGGAGTTCGATACGAAACCCTTAAAATAAGTCGGTATTACGGGTGGCGGGAGCCCATGGAGGGGTTCTCTCTTCATCCCGCCAACAGAGGTTGGATTCGTAGTGCCTGTTGGATCTCACCAAATTGCGTGGTGAGACAACTATTATTATAGCTGTGTGAGAAGCAGTAACTTCTCGGGAGGATGCCTGCTTACATACCTGGGAGCTAGACACCCCAAACCCTTGCCAGTGGCCTTGGACTGAGCTGATTGGACTGGACAACTGGTACTTGATAGAGGCTCGGGCTCTTGGCGGGAGCTCAGAGCGGGGACGATTAGATAGCACCCCTTTGAGTCCATTTATATTCAGTACAGGTAGTAGTTAAACAACGAGAGACCTTAGAGGCGCTCATAACTAGCACTGACCAGGTGGCGTTTAGTCATCGAAACATTTGTAACCTCTCTCTATGAATTGTTTCTTTTGAGGTACTAAGAACACTCCTCACAATGACACCCTGATGGGGTTTGATGAACTACTAGTAGCAAACCCTGTCCCGTGGTAACGGGCACTGCCCTCTTCGGAGGGGGACAACCGAGTCCTCATGGACTCTATGGAAGTCCAAAAACATTAAAGAATAGTAGATTCCTGACTACTGATTGATGATATAGTGCAACTATACTTTGAATTTAACTTAAAAATATTCATAAAAAAGGTAATAAATTATCTTGAAAAACAAAATGATTATGTTGAAATAGAGTGAAAGAAATACGAGTAGATGAACTGTAGTAAAGATATTAGAAAGATGGGATAAGAGAAGGAGAACTGCAGTATATATATTATACTTATGAGTATGAAACTTGACAAAAAGAATCAAAGAGAGTAAAAAAGTTAGAAATAATACCACTTTGGTTGGAAGAAGGCAGAACTTTTGGCTTTAGTGAAGCAATCTGCAGTGTGTTAAAAGTTTTTGCAGTTTTGTTATATCAGTTGACGAACATTAGCAATACGTGCAACAGTTGCTTTTCCTCACAGAGTGAAACACACTATATTATATCAAATTATAATAAAGAGACTTGTATTTAATTAATTTAAGAGTTGTTAGCTTAATTAATGCATTATTTTGTAGCATGGCACTGTCACGACTTGCAGAGTAAAAGTTTCTTCCTAAAATCAGTTTGTTTATTATATAAACAGCTGCCTTATTTCTGAAACTAATATTATACGTAGTTGTTAATTAACAGTAAAGCTTGTGATTTTTCATTTATGACTAATAAAAACTGAATACCATTAAGTGTATCAAATATGTTTAAAATATTAATTGGCTCTAAAATATATCAAGGCTTTTTATAATTCCTAATATAAACAGCTATCCCAGGAATTTAATTCATTATTTATTGTCATTAAAACTCTAAGAATCCTTTTTTTTTATTAAATCTAACATTAAAACGTTTAACTTACTATAAGTAAAGTACAGTAATATGAAACAAATAATTATTGAAATTTGAGCAGGCTAACAGGTTTTGAAGTCCCCTCAGTCGGCTCAATATGTGAGTGAGCGTGTGGGTGCGTGCTTAATTGAAAAGTTTGTGGCGTAGTACAGGCAACAGCGTTTGATGGATCAAGTTTATATTATAACCAATAATGTCCGCTGTAATGGATATGTGTTGTAATGTTAGTACGATATATTACGTCTCGCATAGCCACTTTACTACCCATTATGACAACATTATTACTCAGTATTTATTTGCTCTGGATTCATAAATTAACACGACCAATGTTGTTATTAATATAAACCTAATATGATGATGGCAGAAAAACAGTGCACAATGCTTGGATATAATAGTGATCCGTTTTTACATAGCAATGAGCTAATAGTGAACATAAAAAAGTCGGTCTAGAATGAAAAAATTGACGATATTTTAAACAGTAAATCCCATATGAAAGAACAATAAAGAAATAAAAAACAATAAAATTCTTCGAAATATAAAAGTAAATTTCGGAAAAATGTCATTATTCTCAAATTAGCCATTTCGCGTTAAAAAAGAGTATTAAAATATTAATATACACCACAAAGCTCCTGTTACTTTACTATAAGTAAACCATAGTAATAATGCAAAAAAAACACAATCTCAAGATTTTGACGGATTTACATGTCTGAGGTTTCCAAAGTCCTTTTTTGACGTTTTTTGGGTGATGTCTGTGTGAGGTTGTGGGTGTGTATCAAAACGATTGAATGACGCTGTATTCCAAACCGTTCGAAGGATCAAAATAGTACTTTACACAAAGGTGTTTAATATCATGTAGATGTACTCTATTGTTTAAATGCATTATTGCGTGATGGTATAGTCACATTTTGAGCAAAATATGTATTTCTGAGCACATTTTTTTCCTTATAACTACTAACTCTTGAGTTAGTTTTTGAGAAATTTTGAGATTATCATAGTAGTGATAGATATTGATAACTGAAATAATTATGAAATTTGTAAAAAAACTGAATTTTTTTTCAATAAAATTTAAAATTTTACTTGAAGAGTAACTAATTTTTATAATATTTGATCTATTAAATTTAATAAGAAAGAGTTCAAAATTATTGGTCCTGCCAAACTTATGTGGAGAACACAAATGGATGTTCTCAGAGAGATGTCCTGTCCTAGTGACTAATTCTGGATGAACTACTGAATAATCAATATAACGATGGCTACGAGATGCAAGGATATACAGATGTTTTTTTTTTGTATGATTGACGGTAGGTATAGCACTTCCGATGATACAGTACACTGTTTAAAAATTGTTTTAAGAAAAGCAAAGAAGAAATTTCTGGATACAAATCTATCTCAAATGGCGCTTATATATTTCTGCAGAACAAAGATAAATGTAAAAATTGGAGGTTGACACATGCCAATTGGAAATGCAAAATGATAGATCCACTAGCTATTGCATCAGAAGAAATGTTCTGATTATATCGTAGAACATGTGCTCCTAACCCTAAATCTTCACACTGGCATTACACAAGTATTATTACTTGTGACAAAAGAAGTAACAATATTTATTAATTGAGTGATATCGGAACAAACGTGTGAAGTGATAACTGGATCAATTACTATCTGTAACATTTCCAGGAATAAAAGAATAACGTGCATATCCCACTTAAACACTTATATGAAAAATAATTAATTTTCTGTTCATTTTACAAAATGAGGAATTGTCCATTTAAGATAAAATATCAAAAAAATTAATACATCGAAACATTAATAGTTTGACCTGTATGTTGGTTAGATGCAATTCCCTACCTAGATTGTTTTACAGGGGGTCTCAAAGTGAACGCAAATCATCAAATGCATGAAAAGCTTTCTGATGTCAATGAAAGGAGTCTAGTAAGACATGCAGATGAGTGATAAGTTAATAATGAAAACGATGAAAACGATTTGATTTCACTGATTACCTGGAATGCCTGGGAATAATTTAGTGAACAGTTTGAAATTGTTCGGAACCATATAAAGATTTCGTAGTTTTGAGTATTTTTTCACTACAAACCTCAGTTTCACAGGAAATGAAATTATAAATATATAAAGAAGAAAGTAGTTAATTGGCGACAAGAAAAACTTAGTCCAATTTGGTTTACAAAGCTCATTCCAACTGAACTTACATTTGTATGTGATTCTATATCTTCAAAGAGAAAAATTTAAAATATATGTGGAACATCTATTAAAAATGTTTAATCCTGTATTTGTCATTACATTATGGGTGCAGGTTGTCTGTCACATTTGATCACAGTATGCCTATATGGAAGCCAATCGCATTGGAGAGGACAATATTTTTATTGAATCATACATAAAATTATAGAATTGAGAGATACTTCAATGAAGGTCATTAAAGACTTTAACATTTGAATTTTAATTTAGGTACAACAATTTTATGTACAATATGACAGGTATTATCACGGGGTGTCCTAGTTAGATGAGATGAAGGCTTTCAGATTAATAATTCTATTAACATATGGGTTTGATCGTCAGTTCAATAATCAGCAAAATTAGTATTGATCCGATTAATCAATCAGATCAATAATAATCACATTAGATTGATCATATCACTGATAAAATCATTATGACCACATGTATACAAATGATACATTATTGATTAATATGTAGGTATAAGCATGATAAAATATATCAAAATATTAGTTCGTTATAAAAGACTTTGATATTATGATTACTTATAGAAAACTTGAGTGAATGACACTCTAGATTTTTTTGTTGATATAATTTCGAAAAAACCTTAACTCATCCTTACTTAAACTGTTTTTAGGTATAATTTCTTTCTGATCGTCAAAAAGCATCATAGACTCAGAAGTCTTATGATAGAATCATATAGACTACATAGTCTGAGTCTTAATGATAGACTCACAAGTCTATCATAAATGTAAATTTTAAATTTTATTGAAAAAAAATTTTTTAGTTGTCTTAAAAACAGAGGTTTTTCTTGTATTGATTCCGGTATGCACATGCTTATGTCAACATTTGAAGACCTTAGAGTTAGCAGTTTGGAAAAAAAATGTTGTAAACTGTACTGTTCCGACACCCTTTTGGTTCCAAAAAAAGCAACACCCACCCATCTAAACAGACATCATAGACAGAAACGTTAAAGAAAGTCTTTAAGGACTCTAGCATGTAAAATCGTCAAAATCTGGATATTGTATTTATTCATAATCACTATTCTTTATTTCGAGTAAAGTGATGATATGTAGCTGAACGGATTTTACTATTTGCGTGTACATTATATTTTTTGACCGCACAACTCTGAAAAGTTGATGTGTTAATAGTTTTTAAATATACTCAAATATTAGGAATATTTTATGAAATATTATTTTGTATTAACAAAATGTAATTATAAATGAATATATTTAATTTTGTGGCTAAAAATAAGTGTTGTAATAAATTATACGACTGTTGATGAAGTCTTTTGAATGGTATTAAAACTCTCTCTGCATGGATGTTTATTATTCCATCCGAATCAAATTGTCCTACATTCTTCTACAGCCAGCTTTAATATCGCCTCAACTTAGATCTGTCTTTACTATGAATAATTTATATAAGTTAACAAGAATTATAATTTTAAATTGTACTCCTTAAAACTTTTTTTAAACTTAACTGTGAAATATTATTTTTTAAAGAAATATGTTTGATAAGAATATATCTGTAGAACATGGACATCATGAATGAATCATTCATTGAACTGGAGAAGGATATTTGCTGAATCTGATTACAGCGTTATTACTGATTCCATAGTTTCAGTATAACTAGAATGTATTGCTCTTAAAGATATTTTTATATTAAGTATTTCATAGAGAAACATTTATTTCTCAAAAAATGATTTATTCATACGGTTTTATTGTTGATTTCAGTGTTCCCTAGAATAAGATTTTACGAGTATTAAAAAATCTGGAGTGGTCTACACTCAACTTTACTATAAGTAAACTTAATATCAATTTTCCTCGGTATATAATATATTATGTCCTATTAGGGCATAATATACATGTCTAAATGGGAGATATTTATTAAACTTTCATTCCTGGAGGTAGTACAGATAGTGATTGATCCACTTATCAATATACACGATTATTTATCACACCACTGATGCCTATAATATCATTAGTATCACTACAACAGTTATAACACTTTTGAAAAGCGCAAATGTGGATTTCGTATTACGATATTACTCGTACAGGAGTACGAGTTCCCATAACCAGTTGATCACTTACATAGTTAATCTGACCTCGTTCTACATTGAAGATTTAACACAAAATTTCCCATCTAAAATTAGAAAATATTTTAAGTATTTTAAAAACATTACAAAGTTTTTGTCTGAAAAATGTCTTAATTTTTAAATTACGACATAAATTAAGTAAGTTAATAAATAAAGTTAATAATAAAGTAAGTTAAAATTTAATTTATTACTTTTAAATTTTTTTTTTATTTCGAGTGATGTTTTACATTTTTGATGTTTTATCAAATTACTAAATGGGAATTTTATGCTAGAGTTTTTTAAAAAATCATTTTTCTTTCCTTTAGTTAAATATCATAAAAATCTTTGATCGAGTGTTATTTTTTCCCTTGTGCTGTACTCTGTTATAAGGTTGCTGTAATAAAAAATATATTGCTGTTATAAAAATATATTGGTAATTAGCCACTTTTTCATACTCAAATGAAGTTCAAAGCTGAATTTCAGTAGAATTTAAAATATTATTGCTGGAAGCTTGAAATTTTTAAAAATAATTGATATGAACTATTTGACTAGAATAGTGAAATAAACTGGATATTTGTCAAAAACATACTCGTAGAAGCTCTTCTTTAGGACGAAAAAGTTCATTCCAAAAACTTCAAAACTACCCAAAAATAATGTCATTCATAAACTTAAGAATATCTGCATCAGATATGCTTGTAGAAAGTTGCAACATATAGATCGATTAGAACATTTTGTTAGACAAACCCATCATACCATGAAAAAAATCAGAAATTATATATCTGATATGTTCCATTGGCGTTGATTTTTAACATGTAAGAATTTTATACCTCTTACATCACATATAAGCCGTTAAATCATACTCGCCACCCACAGTCACACAGACAACATCAAAAAACTTCATAAAACGACTTCCTCAAAACATGTAATTCCGTCAAAATCTTGAAATTAAATTTTCACGATCACTATACTTTAGTTATACTAAAGTAAAAATCTGAAAAATGCATTGCTCAAAGTCTCGTACAAAGGTAAATTACTATGTTTTCAAATTTCAAAACGTATGTTGGTTTGTATGCACCACTGTAGAAAAAAAAACACCCACACAGAAGCCCACCGCTTTCTAGGCATAAATTTCAATTATTGCTTAAAATGTCATCCTCGTATTAACGAGGAGGTTTGAGACGGCAAAAAACTGGAAAAAAGTTTTACCAAGTACTAAATGAGTAGCTGACCAAAGCAGCAGATCTTGACTTTGTGTTTGTATGGTTCAAACTCTGGGAGTCATATTTACAGTCAAGCTCGATTATCCTGAATGAAGCTACTTAGCTTTATTATCACGAAGAGATTACGGCTGGTTTTTGCAACCTTGAAGACTAAATAGATAAATCCCCATATGCCCTAGTGGGCGTAATGCCTCTGCATTTAAGAATGATTATGTTCACACTTACCAACGTCAAAGATTTTACATTAAAGTCCGAGAAATGCCTGTGTAATACTTCCTTTAACTAGGAAGAATCAATAGAGTACATTTGCCTATAAACACAAACTAGGCTGCTAACTATAATATCTTATGAGTAAGAATATCAAAGAGCATATGTGCGAATCACGCCAAGCAAGTGCCGTGGTATCACTGTATGAACATCTAACTATACCACTCTGGAGAACACCAGAAGTAAATGCTATTTTGGATCCATAATAGCAACGAACATATTATGTCATCAACGGAAATATATAGAATTATGATGAACGAATTCTCTAATGGGTATGAAGGTACAGCCTTATCTACACTCCTTGATCCAGCAACTCTGCTGGAGTAGTTTGCGCTATATATCCCAGTGATGCAATAAAGTCTTAGCAATAAAGTTTTTAGTCCTAGCGCCTTTACTTCAATTCCAGTGTATTTAGACCCGAGCTTAAGGCCATATACAAAAGACTTGACTATTGCTATGTGGAGTCAGATTTTATGTACCTGATTCTGTCATATTCCCTGGCAGCTCTAACTGCCCTGTATCACCTAAATATATGGGCCCTTGACTTAGTAAAAATACTTCAAAGCATAAAAGAAGTAAATAATAAAGTCTGTGTTGATATCCAGTTACGTTGGCTTAAAAGGGAACAATATTATAAACAGTGATGCAACGTCTACAATTGAATACAAGCTGGAAACAGAAACCCTGTGCACTTTGATGATGTCAGAAGAGAAACAATCAAAACAATACTCTAGAAATGGAATGCTGAGTAGAACAGGAGAACACAGAGCTACTGAGAATCACCCAAAGCGTCGGAGAAATTTTAGTACTGGGAATAACCAAAGACAAGAGAGTGTAGTTACAAACCAATTACAGATAGACTATACTCTAGTATTAATTTTTTTCTTAGAATGAATGTACTAGATACGATATTCATAGTTTTCTTTACTAGCTATTAGATTAAAGTTCATCTTTTAGGGAATATTGAGTACCCCGGCTACAAGTTAGACGTCGTCCTGTCTTGTATTGTCTCTTGCTAAGTATTCTCCCGGTGAGAGAGATTAAAATGTGGAAGATACTGGACTGTTTAAATGATAGAGAATATTACTGAATATTGCAGACAATTAATAGAGGAAAAGCGCACAGAGGATATACGTCAAACCTAGGTTCCAATGGCGATTATATAGAAGTTTGGTTACTTTCTTTATAAAATAAAAATGCTCAAAGAAACCAAAAAAAAAAAGGTATTGATAGTTTTCCTTTCTTTCGTATGAGTCTGATTACTGGTCGTAATCCTATTATATTACTATCAGTTTTTTAATGTAAACTACAGATTTATTCAATTACTTGTTTATCTATGCTTATTTATTATAGTTAAAGCTTTATTTATCGTTACCTATGGAGTTGTATGTCTAATTGTGGATAATGTTCAACATGACTTAATCATAATAATAAAATTATTATTATAAATGAGTGATTATTAGAAAAAAATATGCATTAAGAAATTAAATATATTTTTATAATATATATGTGTTTTATAATCTTTACAGTCGTCTTATTATTATATGTCTACACGATAGTAAAATCAAATTATAATGAAACTAAACGAAATTTCAATTAATTTAATCATATGTTTACTAATGGTGAAGTAGTGTGTAATTGATTCTTACATCATTCATGTCTGATTTGTTTAGCGACAAAACATATATTTTGTAAGATATTTAAAACTTATGGATGAAGTATATAAATATGTATCAATCTTGCCTTCACTGATCTATCTATTCAAAAGGGGTTTGAAACTGGTCTAACTGCACGTGTAATGCTTGAGAAAGCACAGATATATCACTCAGATAACAGTATGATGCATATTATGCAAGCCTTCAAATATTGACAAGAAGAAAAAAAAATAAAACGGAATGGAAATATTCTCTATATTTATTAGAATTGATTTGAAGGCTGATTCTGTATGTCCTTGAACTTCATCTCAAGAATTGGTAACACCAGTTAATGACTGGTTCCTGTTGGGTTGCCAATGCTAAGCAACGTTTGGTTTCTTTAGCACTCGAGTGGGTAAAATCATTCCTGCCTCTCATGATATAGATCATCCTTTGTTTAAATGGGTGCCTAGTTTAAAATGAGCTAAATTTATTTCCTTCAATCATAACGGAAAATGTTAGGGCTCTATAAAGAATGTAGTTGGAAAATTAAAACATATATATGCTTAATATATTTGCAACATAAATATATTTAACAACTTTGCAGTTACTTCTTGTTTGTAGAAGTTTGATTTAACCTCAGGGCATTTCTTTGAATTTTGTAATCCTGAACAAAATATTAAACCAAGTTGAAAACCGACGTTTATCTCGGGTTTCAATAAACAGAGCTATTACAAAAAAAAACAATAACTTCTAAAAGTTATAAGTGGTATAGTTAAACTTGAAAGTATGGTTTTTAAAAATATCGTTTTTTTTATTAATAGACTGGTTGTATTCTAAATACCAGAATGTATTGCTCTCAAAAATATTAAAATACAATTTAAAACCCTTCACTTTCTAATATATAGTTTGTAGTAAACTCCGTAACGGTTACTGTTTGACCTCAATTTTTTTTTAATTTTTGATGTCACTAAAATTTTTGTCCAGTAGATGCATTAAACCTTAGAGCAGACTTCAATTTGGCAAGAAATTGCCAATAAATCTTCAAAGATATGATACAAAAACTAATTTCATGGGTGAATAATGAAAGTAATTGTAATACATGAATTACATGAAACAATAAAGATATATTCAGTTTACTTAGAAGTCTTAAGCTAACAAAAAGAAAGGAGTTTGGAATCAAAACTGGGATGTTGAATAAATTTCAAGAGCACACTGAGTAATCCTTTCCATTTGTGACAGATTACTTTCTATCCATTAAACTTGTGCAAATAACTGCCATACACTTCCTTTAAAAAATATAAGGGATTTGTCATGCTGCTTAAACTCATATCTAAACATGTCAGTCATTGTATTTTATAATACCAAAATTAATCATAAAAAGAAATAGATTCCCCTCAATTATAAAGGTATAATAAAGAAGTAATCATGATAGTAAAGTTAAAAACATCACTAAGCAAATATGAAAATTCTCCTTAAATTAAATATCATTTAAACAGTGATACTTTCCCCACACATCACTTAATTATTAAATTAGTTAATGAGAACAAAATGTTATAGTTAGCGCTCCGGTAGTTAGATAGCTGACAGAAATTATCAAATTCTTTCTTTCCCAGTATTAAATTATTGTTGTTCAGAATTTCGTTTTTGTGTTTTAATTTAATGTAACGGTTATTTTTGTTAAACAACTGAACAGTTTAATCAAGCACATTACCTAAAATAAATAATACCAATCACAATTCTATGAACTGTATAGATCTATTTCTGGATACCTATTGAAATGAAATAGTTAGTAGGTTATGAAAATATTTCAAATTTTGTTCATAACCTTGATTGATACATTTATTACTTTCTTATAAGTAATATAGTAAATAAAAGTAAACTAAAGTAATGATGAAAACATTTGAACTCGTAATTTTAATTGATTTGGTCTTTTATGGTCCAAGACTTTTTTCTGACTTTTTATTTTGTGTTTGTGATATGTGAATATATATATATGGACTAATTTACCACAATGAAACAAACAATTTTGGAAACAATTCTCTAAGGCCTTTCGTCGAAAGGTAAATTAGTCCATCTATTACATAAAGTGTTGTTTTGATTATTATTCATATATATAATATATATATATATATATATATATATATTATATATATATATATATATATATTAAGATCTTTCAACCGTAACAAGCGGTCTTCGTCAGAGTCAAAAACCCAACTGGTTTTTTGACTCTGACGAAGACCGCTTGTTACGGTTGAAAGATCTTAGTCTTGTTTTCCCATTTCTTATTGTGGTTTGATCATTGATTGTTGTTTCACGTGTTTATGTGAAATCTTTTTATATATATATAATATATATATATATATATATATATATTAATAAAAGTATCGACCGTGGAATATAAACAAAACTAAAGTTTATCGGGACTCGGTCAGTTCTTCAGATTGAAATTAAGCTCTCAACGCCTAGGTTTCGGTTTTTATTTAAACCCTTTTTTATAAGAAGAAGTATAAATTTTGAAACAGAAAAACTTAGTATTACACTTTGAACACGTGATTGAGAATGAACGTGTCACGTGTTCATTCAAACTAGACAGTTGTTGTTGAAATTCACAGACTATTTTTCTTTGTAAAATAATTTGTAAATTAATACTTAGTTTTTCTGTCTAAAATGAATCACTACAGCTGATATGGAACATATGAGAATCTCATAAATGATTCCCTGGAATCAATTAAACGTTTCTTATGTATATTTAGATGAGAGCAATAAATATATTAGACTGCAGAAATGTTATAGATGAATAAGTTTTGTAAGTATTAGATCTAGTATTAGATATTTTGTATTTAAGGAAGAGGAGTGAGTCATGGAATCACCTTTTAGATTATGCTGCAAGTTTAAAAATTTTTGAAAGATTTCGTAAAGGGGAATGTATGGATATAAATCTACCTAATATCTTTCTTATAGCATTCTCAAGAAAAATAAGTGTGGGTGATGGACATTATTTTATTGAAGATATTAACTTAAGAATACTTATGATTGCTACGTTACGAGACTCTTTGAGTTTCATGAGACGAATGACTAAATCCATAGTAAAATCCAAGAAACAGATACATTGGCTAAAGGCAGAAAGACAATATTCTACTGTAAGAGATGTTCTAGTGAAATAAGAGGTCTTTGTACCAAATCATCAATTTAGCTTATGAAATCATCAAATGCATATTATGATTACTGCTGCAATGAAACGAATGGTACCATAAGTGTTGGATATGTGGTGTGAAAAACCAAGGTGTCTATGAATAGCTAGAGAAACGACTGCCAGTAATATGTTGAGGATAGAAAGAAATCAATTAATGTCATTAACTAAGATATGTATAGCAATAATGATAAATATGGAGTTTTTGAGGCCGGTACAACATGGAAAAACCTATAAGAGAGATAAAGTATTCAAAAATTTAATAAAAAGGTATATTAATATCTCCATGTATATGTTGTCAGATACAATTATTCCTATGCTGTGTTTCACAATACGGGTGGAAGTTATGAAAAATTATCACTTGGACTGATTTTTTAATATCTAATAAAATAAATTGAAAAATATTATAAACCATCGTTGCATGAAAGCTTTATGGTAGATGGAAATGATTTGATAAAGAATAGCATATATTTTAACAGTATCACGAAAGCCTACTTAGTAATAAAAAGTAATGTTTAAGAAAAACCACAGCTTTAAAAGACCTGTGTAGTCTACACATTTTATTGAACTCTACCTAGATTGAGTTATATTGAACACTACCTAGATAACCACGAAGTTATCAAGAAGGGTACTCACTCATCTAATAGCAGGATACCCTGAAAAGTATATATGACAAGAAAGTGAACTGTAGTATGTTTAGCGAAAACATCAGAATGATATAATGAACGAGATCACGGCAGGTTACAAATAACTGAAGCCCTACAGATATTGTAGAACAAACTGAAATGTAAGTATGAGACAATGAGTTGCTGAAGAACTATGAAATTATAAGCAGGAACGACAAAGAATGAATAAAGCAGGGCTAACAAGAATCTCAAGAGTCAAAATTGAAACAATGGCTGCACTATTTGACCATATGAACTAATTTCTTGCTATTGCTAGATAATAAATTACAGTATACCAAAATGTTTTATAAAAATAAAAAAAAAGATTATAATACTTATAATAATATGGATCCTATATAATACATATTATAATATAAGTATATGATTATATCTAGTAGGAATGATATGTTTTATTTAATCTTAGTAAGTATGTCACTTGTATCACTCTCATTTCTATTATGCCCTGAAAGAAGAAAATCGGTTAGTCTGATGAAATGCCTCTGTCTGATGATTGAAAATATCAAGAATACAGTTTATTTCAATCAAACATGTTTTGAAAATATCTCCACTAATATATCCACATGTATAGCTACATTACTGAAATATTATCATTTCATTTAACAATTATGATATACAATCCTGGTATAATATTATACTAGTAAAGGATGATATTCAAATTTATAGTATGAAAAGGTTCTTTTTTTTGTAGAATCTATAAAGAATAATGATAGGGATAGAAACTGCATAAAGGTGGAGAAATGTTCATATTATTGAAGAATTTGAAGAATAACTTATAGTACAAATGGGGCTAGGTTAGCTCAGTTGTTAACATACTCGTCTCTGGGCTGGTAGTCCAGGGTTCGATCCCCACCTGGTCTTCGATTTAATCACGCAGGTGGTAAATAAATCTCAGTGCGTCGTCTCTCGAACTGGTCGTAAGCGATCGGTACCGAAGCCTGTACCGAAGCCGTACTGTACCTGTACTACATTGGATTCCCAATGTAGAATCTCTAGAATCACCAATGAATCAAACAGCCGGTAAATGGCTGACGTTATCACCTGCTAGGGGATCGGTTTAAACAATAAAAAAACAAAATTATGTAGGGATTATAAAATTATTGAATATTCAGTTTTGTTTGATCTGTTTTCAGTATTATTTCCTGATACAATGAGGGCTTTGATTACAGGAGTGGGTAATGCATTACCAAGAAGAGCGTCCGCTTACGATGTCTTTGCCCCTAAAGGAGAGATTGGGTCCCCTGGCAGTTCAGTACGCAGAACATCATTTAGAGCCCTTCCTCCTGATACAGAACACACGACAGGTAAATTTAAATGTAATTTACTGCTTTTCACAATGTTTATAATATCTTCCTATCCAATTAGATATCGGAAAACTTTGACATTTGATTGAAGAAAGTTCAATTACTTCTAATCAAATGATAATACTAAATAATAATAATAATAATAAATAAAAAAAAACTTATTTAAAAGGATAAAAGAAATATAATGATGGGTTTCAATTTTAAAAAGCAAAAAAATAATTGATTTTTAAATATGTTTTTCATTAATTTAGTGGCTTTAAATTAATAAACATTTTTAACTTCTTAATGAGATTTGGGCACAAAATAATCAAATATATTTTTATTCCCTCCAAAAAACAACATATAACTCCGACCCAAATGATCGAAAATCTTAAGTGTTACTTACTTCAATGTGCTTTTTAGTGTAACTTAAGCATATGTATATATATATATATATGAGTTTGTAAGTGTGTCTCTTTCTCTGTGTGTTGCTTTTCTTCGTTTGTGAACTGATATATATATATATATATATATATAAACTAGAATTTAAAAAAGAACAGATAGAAAGGAAACCACTGAACTCACTACTATATTTCGATGTCCTCGTCTTCAGGAAAAGAAGTGAATCGCTCCAAAGGCTGATAACGACAAATATATATATATATATATATATATATATATATATATTAAAATAAGCAGCAGCTTCTGCATTGACCAATTTCTTGTTGACACTCTCTAGTTTTCGTATCACTTTGCGGTGAGACTCTGGTAGCTTCCAATGAAAGTTACCGAAAGACATTAACACACACAATAAACTTTAGGTCAAACGCGAAAACACTTGAATAAACCACTTTTTTAAATACCGTTTTAATCACTAAAATAACAAACTAAATGAACAATACATATGAGCTTTCGGCTGTCATTCGCCATCATCAGGTTAAGATAAATTAATTATGGTTGATGCACTGAAGTTGCAATGGAAAAAAATATTTCAACGGTGTCTACGCAAATACTGTGTGTATTTGTAAATACACCTGTGCTTTAGGAAGTAAAGGTATGCATGGTGACAGGGTCGGCCAAAACTACCTGTGGTTCAGTCACCTCCTCGTCTCCCTTACAAGTTTGAAACTATCATCAAAATTCTTGAGACCAGGCACAGAGTTTAAATCGTTACATTGGATATTTAGGCTAGGGTTACAATCTTTAATATATAGAGCTTCCAGTATATGTAACCTGCTAGGCTCGTGGTACACTTGTAGTATGGAAGTGCCCTCAATCAGGGCCTCCCTCGTCAGATTTACACGGTGAGCGTCCTCCGTATGGTTTTTAGGGGCCCCAGTGCTCAGGTGGACAGTTAGACGCCGTGAAAGCTTCGTAGTAGTCATCCCTATGTATGAGGATGGGAGGGTTGCACAGTCCCCTATACTGCATTTGTACTCAACTGTCCAGCTGAGCACTGGGGCCCCTTATATAGGTAAAAAAGGCCCTATTATAGATAAAAAGGAGATGAAAATGTCTTTCAAATACATTTATCGTCAATAACACTTTTACATCATGTAACCTTTTGTACACACCACTTGAAATTTTTTTTCCTGTTCATATTACTACAATATTGGCTCTTTTTATTTTTATTATTATAAATAGAATTAACAGTTTAATTATTGCCATCATTAATAGCAATTATTCTTCACGAATTTCAGTTCTCGTGACTTAACGTAGTCAATTATTAAATAAATCTTTTGGGTTTATTTAAAATTCATGGGTTGCGCACCAGTGCTCACGAAATTTGTTATTGAAAAAAAAAAGGTCCTTCTGCCACCCACCATTTGTTGTGCAAATGTTACCAGATTTAGAAGTTTCACTTTCTATTGGTATGGTTTTTAAATTTAATGTGTGTGTGTGTGTGTGTGTGTGTGTGTGTGTGTGTGTGTGTGTGTGTGTGCGTTTGAACGTACATTATTGCACATGTTGCACTAAAAGTATTACATGTTCTTTTGACCATAGAATTAGAATGTTATGTACAATAATTTTTCTATACACATCGAACTTAAAATATATAAAATTTTGTTAATTACAATGTACAAGTACCTTATGAAATTTACATCTAGTTAGTTATTATCTCATACAAGCCCAAATATCCTTTTTATAAAATGGTAAGCTGTTGTGCATATGTCACTTTCGAGTGGCTTTGATTTGTCCGGGGGCCATCTTCCTTTCTAATTATATACGTCTGTACAAGCTCTGCTCTGGCTTGCTCTAATCTACAGCAGTGCCATATAAGGTGATCTGTGGTCTGTGGTGTGATGCGTCACATGGGCTGACGCCAGTCGTTGATAGATTAAATCGACGCAGTTACGGCATCATTTTCGCTTGGCCTGACAGCACTTGTGTTACCTTATAATTAATTTCCATATATGTCATCCTTGATTGTATTCTTGTTGATGGTAAAAACTTTCTATTATGTGCTCCTACTGAAAAACAATTCCAAATGTCCCCCCATTGGTGGTACGTTTTTTCACGAGCCTACTTCAACAATACTGAATAGGGGAAGCTTTGATATTGAGTAGCTCCACTTCTTCTCCAGACCCTCACTGTGTGTGTGTGTGTGTGTGTGTGTGTGTGTGTGTGTGTGTGTTTATGTGTTTGGATGTGGGGTGTGAATTCAAAACTTTGTGGCCCCTACTGGTGATAAAGGTCGAAGAACCTTATTGATATTACACCCTCATTGATTTTGCTATAAATGCTCTTACCGTGAAAATTGGTTGTATAATTTTAACCCAACATTAACTCATAAGAAAGCTATTTTACTGCTCATAATGTTATTTTAGATCCTTTTTTTTCACCTGAATTCCTATGTTTGAAGTGCTGTTTTAATAATATTACTGGTATTAGCATTAAAACAGTGTGACATTTTCGATTAAATAAATTGTCGATTGGATGTTATAAGTTTAAATTTGTATCTAAATATTTAGTAGGAGAAATTGTAGATATGATAATTCCCACACTTGGAGATAGACCAAAATGATGTTAATCATATGTTCATTTTAATAGAAGGATAACCTGTCTACGTTTCCTTGCAAAATTCTCTAAGGAAACTACCATAATTGAACATGTTTTGCATAAAAGCTTGTTTACTTTAAAATGTCATGTTTAGGATAATAAAAGATTTCATGAGCATTCATCAATAGCTACATATCTATAATTTACTGGCTAGTACAGCTAGCTATTTAGCTACAATAGACTACAAATATAAATTCATCTAGTGATTTCAGGTGTAAGGATCACCCTTTCTACTTTCAGTATATAAATAAAGGCTGGACTGGCCTACACTCAACTTTACTATAAGTAAACATAATATCAACTTAATGGAATCAATTCATTTTTTTATATATTTTTAATTCTTTATAGTTATGAATTAGATACATTCATTAGCTCGAACCATTTCTGTTGAAATGGTTGAAAATGAACTTCCTGTTCTAATTGGCCTAATGTTATGTATATTGGTTTGTATTCCAGTAGGCCTAATATTACATATATTCGTTAGGGATTAGACAAGTAGGTTTGATGAACCCCGGTGGTATGTATATGTCTAGATAAAAAGACATCTATATGATCATCTCAATTAGTTGTTATTAATTCTCGTTCTATAATGAATATATTTTATATTAACTTAAATAACAATGAAATAAAAGATTCTATTTGATTTTGAAGTATGGTCACCTAAGAACGTGTTATTATTACTAAAGCTTAACTATTATAAATTAAAATTTTTTTTTAACCTTCAATACTCAATATGAATACAAACCACGTGACACCAAGCGTTATGTATTTAGTGATGAATGTAATAATTGCGTTATATTTTATACTTATAGCACCAAGTGACTTATTTTGATAAAAATCAAGAATCTTGTTTCGTTTATCAGACAGTAAATTCTCCTTCAGAGAAATTACACTTATCGCCTCCAATCCCACAATCCCACTCCAGCATGGAACAATAAAATTTCAAACTACATATTATTCAAACCGATATTAAGTTTTGTTGAAGGGTGGAACGTATAGATGGATTAGAGCATTTTGTTAGATAAACCCATTGTATCATGACAAGAATCAGATTTTATATGTTTGATATGTTTCATTATTATTGATTATTGAGGTATTAGAATGTTATTCTTCTTAGATCTCATATGAATTCATTAAATCATTTCATATTTTTGCATTAAACTCTTAAAAATAAAAATTATTTCGGTAGAATCTTGAAAAAAATTCTAAATGAATGTAAAATGTAAATGAATGGAAATCAATCCAACCAGTATATCTGGTGGTTGATTAATCCAGGATGAATATTAAATTTTTATAGCTGTATTGCTCTTTGCGGTAATTGACATTTAACGAATTTTTTTTATAAGATAAAAATCCTATTCTTCTGTTTAATTTTTGGAAACTTTTGATTGTCTCTTAGTTAGTCGTTTAGTCTCAAAAAACATTTTCTGAAAACATAAAATTGATTTCAAAACCCTTTGCGTTAATGTAATTTAAAAAAAATACCTACACTTATTTTGTCATAATGTCCTATTTTTATGTATAATTTCAATTTATTTTATTTAGATGAAGCTGCTTGTATCCTCTTCCCAAGCTTTACATTGACACAAAAGTCAAAATTTCTACATTTTATTGAAAAAAGTATGTCAAAATTATAAGAACTGTCACTATAAAAGAATACATTCTTATTTTCCTACATTTACTCCCAAATGTTGGTTGGGGAACTGTTGCTACAACATAATAAATAATTGTTTAATTCCACTGACTCTTTAGTTATTGTTAGTGTGATCATCATCAAACATGATGTATATCCTAATACAATACATTTAAAAATATGTAGATTACTCAAAAAACTTAACACATAATATTAAAAAAGAAGAACTGTTTACTGTAATAGCAAAAGATATCGTCTCTTACATCTTAAATTCACTAGTAAGGTGCTCAGTGTAAAAGATTGAGATTAAAAAACTAGAAGAATTTGTTAAATTCACTGAAATTGGCATTAAACAATGTAAGCCTATTATAACTTTACCTGTAAAGTTAAAGAAAATAATTTCTTTACAAAATAATATGTTTCTTGAGTGTAAATGCAGTCCTGAAGACATAACCAACTTGTTTGCTTTCAATTTTACTTTGAAAGCACACTGACCCTGACTCATTTCAAATGACTGTATTACATTTATTGTTAATCTTATTTTAAAAGTAATGTCATCAAACAACTAATTGCATTCCCCCCCCCCCCCCCGTAGAATTTGACGGAATTAAAAATTGCTTACTGACAAAATGATAACTTATGAACACTTTCACGATTGGTGGCTTCTTATATAAGGTTTTCATTCCATATATGTACGAAGAGGTTATTATTTCTGTGACATAAAATAATTGTTGGTGTTGATAAAATTCTGAAACGAGCTGATAGGAGGAGGGAGTGGTCTGATCATGGTGTTTGAAAAGAACGTGACAGTCAATTTTTAAATTTACACCTTCATTAAGAGAGAGAGAGAGAGAGAGAGAGAGAGAGAGAGAGAGAGAGAGAGAGAGAGAGAGAGAGAGAGAGAGAGAGAGAGAGAGAGAGAGAGAGAGAGAGAGAGAGAGAGAGAGAGAAGAGATAAAGAAAATGAGTTACGAGAAATGGTTGCGCAGCAATATCCTGGACACAAGGTCCCAGAGGGGGGAGCCACTAATAGACATAGTTACAATTGGTAATTAATTATTTCATATAATTAGCTGCCATCGTATAATTACTTGCCTCACATAGGATACATTACAGGGGGCAAAGACAAATGATCGGTTAGATTAGAAAAGAGAATATTTTTTGGCATACTTTTAGGTTGAAAATTAAAAATAATTCCTATAATTTACAAGAATAAAAGTAACAAAAAACTAAAGAACGCAACAGATAATAAACTTCTAAAAACTTACCCAAAAAATTAATTTTAATGTTGTCAATAAAATATTAAGTACCCAAAGATTAAATTTAAAAGCAAACATGGAATACACTTTTTGAAAAGTAATAAAATTTCTAGAGAAAAAATAAAATAATATTTATACATTCTATATATGCATAAAATGTTGTAACACTTCTTAAACTTGATTCGTTATGGTTATTTCAGTAAACAGAAAACCTTGACTCAGTGTCAGCATTAACAATTACATGACTAATGTTTACTGTCCTATTAACAACTTTCTCATGATTAAGGAGAAAATGATATGAGTCGTCTAAGGGACATGAGCAAGGGATAGCTGAAAAATGGTATTCAAAGCACTCATGATTCAAAATGATTTATAATTTAAAAAGTAAGTATTAACATAGATGAATATTTCTTAAAATGATAAGAATTATCAGTACATACTGAAAAACAGTTATTCTGAACTATATTTTAATTTGCAGTTTTCATTTAGAAAAACTGATGACAATATCACGAAAATGGAACAAACCAGGTGGGGAATTACAGGGTTAACTACAAAAATCTTCTGCGTAGAAACATTGCAGTCTTAACACACCGTTAGAAGACAAAATGAGCACAAGAAAAGCGAATGTGTTAAAAAGGATTTTCATAATGTTGCTGGTTAAATTACTAAAATGACATGAACGCAAACAAACTTACATTCAGTTCCTAAAGGTGGACTGAAAGGCGTTAAATGTAGCTTAGGAAACAATCGGCAAATATTTCAAAATGCATAGGTGACATAATCGTTTTTACACAGTGAGTGCATTTCATTTAGTAATTCTGTAATTTATCCAACCTAATATATAATATATTGGCATACTTATTTCCAATATATTAACTGGAAGCTGTCTCTTATTTAGACAGAATATATAGCCAGTACTTTCCAATAGGATTCAGATAATATTGATTACTTTTGTGTAAATTTAGTGTTGATTACTCCATGAAATTTTTTGTTTACATTTGTCATTTGTACTTATTTAAAAAAAGAGACAATGACAATTATTATAAAAGGTAAATTAATTTCTTCTTTTATAGTATATAACACATGAATAAACATCCTTGCTAAGGCCTTATTATTTTGAAGAATTCAAATTGGAAACGCTGTGAGTGGAGAAGATTATGAGTTAAAGTAATAGCTTCCAGATGCAGTGAGTCGAAAAATACTACGCTCTGCAGAAGGAGCGTCAAGTATGGCGAATGAATGTCATTAAATAAAACAGTTCCATCATTTTATTGTCAGCATTACAATTGGAAACAATTTGTGCTCCTTATTAAACTAAAGGTCAACAATTGCTCTTGTTTTTCAGCCAAAATCTCTCTCTCTCTCATTCTCTCTCTGTATTTCCTTTTCAATCTATGTATAATAAGTTGGTATATATATATATATATATATATATTTGTAGAAAGATCTTAGTCATTTTTCTGATTTATTGTTGTAGATTAACCGATATATATATATATATATATATATATATAAAAACTGGATGTCTGTTTCACTTGATTTAATTTGTCTTATTTTTCACAAAATACGAAATTTTTTCTTCAACTCAGAACTCAACTTAAAAATTACTCACCATAATCTTGTTTTATTATGAACATGTTTCGGTGTACGTTCCTCATTGGCAGCAAAACACACGATTAATTACAATACCTTAACAAATGAATCTAATAGTTAAATTACATTTCAAAAACAATGATGTGAACAAGTTAACTAGGTTACACTGACAGTTAGGGTATGTCAGTGTTGGCAAAACTAGCCCTAGTTCCAAACAAGCTCAATGGTGGCAAAATTACCTTTTTGATCGTTCATTCTAGGAGCTTTTTCTAGACAAAATTAAATCAAGTGGAAACAGACATCCAGTTTTTAAAAGCATGTATTGAAGAAGGACTGCTCCCAACTTTTACAAATATATATATATATATATAAATTCACAGAAAAAACTCATGTTCACACAAAAAATGAGAAGGGGGAAAAATGAAAAGTGACCTCGAAAACTCAATACTATATTTCGACTGCCTCATGATGAGGGAGAAAAATGGTAGACGCTTCAAAGTCAAGTGACAACCGAAGTGAAGTCTTGTTGAAGAGACACTCAGGAAGTGTTGCGAACTTACGGAGCGAGAGGGAACAGTGATAAATATAATATATAATAAGAAAAAAATCATTCTGGGGATGGTTCTTTTAACTATGGGAGAGATGGAAACTATAAAATGAATGAACACATTTGCACTGATTGATTTAGGATGTGCAGAATTAGAGAAATGGTTGAAACGTAAGTAGAAAACACTGAGAAGCTATACAAATTCTTATAAAAAAAATGAAGGTATTGTGCACTTGGTGAGTAAAGGAAATGGTTGAAGAGAATGTTTGGAAGGACGTTTACCATTTTGAGAAATGAAATAAGATCAGCTATGAAACGGAAGTAAATGATGGGATGTAGTTGTTGAGTAGCAAAGGAATCTTTTTGAAGTTTTTCCATAAAAATGTTGGCAAATGAGGAACCCGTGAGAATGTCCATAGTAGTGCCCTTGTTCTGGAAGTAATAATTACACTTAACACATAACAATATATCTAATTACAATATCAGCTGAATAATGAATTTAGTACATGGAGTAAGAATGATTGATCTAAGAATATCGGAAAGCAACTAAACCTCTAGCATGACCAATAGAGATGTAATAGTATATGGTATCCATGATAATTATGACAAGAGGACGATCAAAGTTTGTGGGAGGAGAAAAACTGGGCAATAATTGAAGGAAATTAACTATAACCTTCAAAAATATGGTTGACTCTGAACTAATGTCTGTAGAAAGTAGTCAATAAAAGCAGATTATCTCTCAGGTAAACAGTCATATAGGAACTATCGATCTGCTTAGTGAAGGAGATCCATGTAAGTGGAACGGTTTGTGGATTTAAGGAAGAGAATAAAAAAACAAGACCGCAGGGATGTAACTTGCTAAAGGTGTCAAAGTCACTCTGAGAGTGACTATCACTCTGGATACACCTATGAAGTTAAGGAGAATAGTGGACGTCATATCAGAGGCTAGCGGGATGTAGAATTGCCCCGCGACGACGCTTCCATAGAGATCATGGTCCATTAGGGCAACTATAAAACTCTTACCTGCAGGGCAGGCATGATGAGTAACGAACCTTTACCTCTCCGGTTCACAATAGCTACTCTATCATCAGCCTAAAGGTCGTCATAAGGAATCAGTGAGTTAAGGCAGGAAGCATCAGATATTAGAAACAATGTATAATAATTATGTGTAATTATCAGAATATAAACAATTATATAAATATCAATAAATAGATAATACCAATAAATAATATGGACGGTGTGCAACAGGGACATGAAGGGGTTCATTAGAAGCAAGGACTTTAATATGCCCTATTAAAGGAAGAGTGGATTGTAGAAGTCATTGATTAAAATCGTCATCATGTTATTCCAAAAGAAAGATTTGAGAATATATTTATTATTATACAGATATATTTGATTTATTATTACATATATTAACGCATACAACATACATATACACACACGCACACATACACACACACACACACACACACACACATATATATATATTGTGCTAAACTGAATTGCCTTAATCAAACATACCTTTCTTTTGAGCAGTTTTTCATATTTTCTTGATAATTTCAAATCATTTTAATTTAAGGCAATTCAGTTTAACACAATTTGTATAAAAGAAGGTCTGCTCCCTATTTATACTAATATATATATATATATATATATTTCGATGAAAATACGAACCGAAATGGACATATAAAGTTTAATGTACATAAAGAAACATAGTGATCCAACCGTCTCTATACCAGTGCGCCTGGTTTCTCTCCCTTATCTCTCCTGAAGATGGTTCAACCAAAAATTAGAGACTGTAAGTGTGTGTTTTTTAATTTTCTATGTTTCTTTAGTATATATATATATATATATATAAATATACTATATATATATATATATATAATAGATATATTAACCAACCGGATATTTTTGCCTTGTTATGACTTATGCAAGCTGCAATTTATATCATACGAACAGTGAAGAATCTCTCTGAAATAAATGAATAAAATAGATCACAAATTCGTTGTTTAATCTATACTTTACCTGTTGCAGGAAGTGCTGACGTTGTCCCTATTCTTAGCACAGAAAAGGATAGACGAGGCAGCAGAAGAGCTTCACAATTGTAAGTGTTGCTTCAGTTATCAAACTATAATTCAAATTTCAATAATTGGACTTACTTATATTCACTAGCTTTTCATATATTAATTATTATTTAACTTTGTCTTGACTAAATAACAAAATAATATGAAATTATTTGTAAAAAGTTTTAATACAAGGTTACGTACAATTAAAATCCATACATGACAACTGATATACCAAAGAACAAAAAAATAACAAACACACACGAAAATTATTTATATAGTACTAATAATTTCTGAACCTTTAAATTTTTTTACATTTCCTTAAGAATGTGCTGAAATAGTTAATAAATGAAGTTAAAGCATCAAAATGTAGCACACATGATGGATAAAATGGGACAATTTTTCTGCAGTTTTATTAAGAGTTACTGTAAAAATAGATTTACACAGGCTTATTATTTTGGGTTTTGGAGAAGTCATAACAACTTTTCAGTAAAAAAAAATGTTCCTTCCATCTATTAATTGGAATAGAAATTATTTTTGTGAGAGGTTAGATAAGTCGTCCAAAAGTTTTAGAAAGGATAGTTCTAAATGACTATGTCCTTCATAAAAACTGTTATTTATATTCTTATAAATTAAAGATTCTTATTCTTGAATATATTCTTATTTTTGATATTCCATGCCTTCAATAAAGTTTTGAAAGATCTTCAATACATCTACTGTTCCGATAAAGTTTGTAGTCCAATCTTCTTCTTTTTCTCCTAAGCTGGTAATTCCTAGGATGATGAGGCTATTCTGAGGGAGAAACAAAAAAGTGTTTTCGTTTCATAAGTTTTTAAACACAGCCATCACACTAAACCAACATCATTCGACGAGGGTGGAAACCTGAAATTACAGTTGTCTCATTGTACAGGAAATAATTACAAATCGTTTCGAAAATAGTTAAGTCTTATAGTCCTTCTGACACTATATTTGTACAGTTGTCACATTATAATACACTGTGATTTCTTTCAGGAACTGCTGCGAATAGGTGGTAGAAATGTTAGGAGATAATAATGACAGAAGTACTACATTGATAGTTAAATTTCTGCCAGAAATAACAACTTTCAAAGTAAATAGCCAACACAGTGAGGAGTGTGTAATTACCTCTTACCTCCTCGACTGCCCTAATATCTTTGCATAATCCTGACTGAAATATTATACAAGGTATTGGAAGTTTACGCCAAACAATCCTCCATGGTGTGGAAAATGCTATGAGACTTTAACTTAGATAGCAGAGTTATTCAATCCAGTTTTTAACAAATAGCTGCTAAAATCATGGCCTGGGTTTAGAATATCGTGGTTGTAATAATTTTAAATTTAAATATGATAAAAGCTCTATTTTATCTATTCCTATGATTCAACATTAACACAATCAGTGTTAGTCTGAATTTTGTTAATATTCAGCAAAAAATGTCAGCAAAAAAAGGTCAATGAATAATAATTCATTAAATTTTCCTTGAAACAGGCTTTTTCATTCTCCAGATTTCTTACTTAATTGAGCTAAGTTTGTCCTTCTTAAAGTTTGCGAGAACTCATTTAAGGCACAGCGAGGTGCACTTAAGGTAATTGGAGTTTAACTTTCTGTAAAACATACATGCCTTTCATCAACATACGAGAAGAGTCTTTTATCAATATCGTGATGATCTGGTTCTCAATAGCCAAGTAGAAGCTAACACTAAACCCACGTACCAAATTGTAAAGGTCACTACCACTTCTATAAGAACTGTTAATAATGCATAAGACAGAATTCTCTATTGTTATTTTTCGATAAATCTGGGTACTGTGATAAGGAAAGCTAATACTTTGTCTTGAAAATTCTGTTCATTGATGCGTTTGAAGGTTATTTATCCAAGTCTTTTTAGATACTAAAGGTAATGGCAAGAAATCTTATTTTAAGTCCAATTAATGTTTGTCCTCAAAATATTAATCTAATCAAACGTTTTTTTCTAAAGTTTACGTTTAGATAATTTTACCATAATGTTACTTATGTTTGGAAAACTACGTTAGGTCATTACTGGTTATTCTGTAATTATTTTAGTATGGGCGAGCGCATTATGATTCCGACTTTAGAGTTTGTTTCTTATTTTACGGTTCACTCATGTTATTAGAATGGGGTTGTTTAACAAATATCTGATATTGTAAAGGTTTGATACAAATAGCTGTACCCTTTTGAAGAAACTTCATTAATCATTTAGAGAACGGACTCTAAAAGACTGTTCAATAACACATGGGAGGACAAGGCCTCTTCAAACACCACGCTTAGAGTTCTACACTAGCAGTAACCTTCTACTATAATTCACTTTAAGTGGTATTGTTATTTAGTGGACTTACTTCTTTACTTGATTAGGAATAAGGTTATCCTTTCCTTCTTTCATCCAGACTACATTTAATGCAATCAATAAATTCCATTTTAATTCATTTCAAATTTCGAACAGCAATTTCCTTAAGAACAACTATAAATATGACGACATAAACCTTGTTCTTGCATCTGGGAATATCTAAAATATGGCTTTCATTCCTTCGATATTACAGGAAATAAAATAATCTGGTGATATATAATAAAGGATCTTTCAAAAAGAGTTTCAGTGGCCGGCTAATTTATGTTTTTTGGTTATGATTAGTACTTTGCACTTAGATTCTATCGTAACTTCTCTTGCTGAAGAGAGTAAATAAATTCAAAAGTGAGATATAACTCAATGATATAAATAAAAGTATAATATTATAGATTTATTAGGAGGCAACAGAAAAGGTTACGAAGGAAATAATATAGTCAAACCAAAATGTTAACAAATTATTAGTTTGCTGCGACCCTTGGAAGTGGTGAAGGTTGAAAAAGTTAGAAATTATTTAAAAGTAATTGTTATTAATAATAATAATTCGTGAATAACAAAAGAGAGACAGAATTATACAAATAAATTCATAAAATTATGATATTGAGAATTATAAAATGGGTTTAAGGATATAATCCATGATCCATGAACTAACAGTATAATAACATTTAAATAGCATGCAGTATTCAAATCACTGCTTGCTCTGTGTTTATATAAATGTAACTAAGTGATTAGAAGTTGATTTGTAAACTTAGAAAATATTCTAGAAAAATATTGGAGAAAGTTTTATGTTAAAATAAAACTGTTATATTTATTGATATGACAGAGTACTTGGAGTGGTGTTAGATTTTGTATTCTCATTTGGTGGAGTACATTTCATATTGTGCAGGGTACAAGGAAATTTGAACCGAATCACCTAGACCACAATAAGAGACTGGTACAAACCTTGAGTCATTTTCAAAAATTAAACAAATAGGTATAACATCTTGCTCCTGCAAACAGTAGTCGGAAATTTATATTGATAAAACTAGCATATGGTAACGATAGAGACCTCCGCTCTTCGCTTCCCTCCGAAACTTTTTTTCATACAAGCATAGCTATAAAAAATTCAGTACGCATACTTTATTTATTTCATATGAGAACTAATCATCTGAACATATTTCCTGTAGCTATACTTAATTGAAGTATATCATTTCGCCCCTGAGCAAAGAACGTGGCTGCTTAACTCTCAACATACTTAAAGTTGAGTATGAATGCTTATAGAATTATAAATGCTTATAATTTGCTTTGTTTAATTTGTTTATTACTTTTTGCTTAAATTAAATTTACATTATTAATATTAAAGTTTTGATATTAATTTATTGTATTTTAACACGAGGAATTAGAATACTTCAGAAAAGTGATGACAACGGGAATCATTTACCGGTAACATGATAGTTAATTTTTTTTAGGATACATTGAGTTATATTTTCTATCAGTATAATAGCTTCAATGGTTTTTTGTATTAGTTTTAGTATAAAAAGCGTGTTCATTATTATGTATTCAGAAATATACCGTTTCAAAAATCACGTTGTCAAAGAGAAAAAAATAGTGAATTGTTTTGATACCCTATAATAGAGAATAAATTATTCGTGTTATTAAACTGTTAGTGAATAGAGTGTTAGTATCGACAAATATTAAACTAGCCGAGCTGTGTGTGAAGGCACTTTCAGCAAGGAAAGAAACTCAAGTTTTTTGCAGTGCGCGGAACTCGTTTTTTAGTTTAGGAGGCGGTAGGTGCGGCTATAGTAGAGCCTCAGAACATTTTATCGATGAAGTTGTAAATAGCGAGCAGCTGATAGAGCTATTAGATAGCAGAGAAGAACTTGTAAATGATGTTGATTTAAGGTATCTAGAAGTGGATTAAAACAAAACGTTACAGTGGCAGTTAATGAAGTAAAATTTATTTTAACTGATTAGGTTGGTTGCTCTAGAATTTTTAAACATCATATACATTTGATTAGTAACTAGAGATTAAAAAACAAACCATAGTCATTATGCTATTAGGGAGCTTCGAATGATGAAATGTGCAAAATGTTTGAAATAGGAGTAATTAGAGAGTTGGAGTCTCCTTATGCATCCTAGCTGTGGTTTGTTAAAAAAATGGAAGCACAGAATTTACATGGATTATAGAAAGTTGAATTGCACACAATAATAATGATAGAAATTAATACTAATTGTATTAAATAATAAATAAATAATAATAATAATAATGCACTTAAAGATAAGTTAAAAATAAAATGTGTTTGTGCAACAAATAAAGTTTTAAATTTTAAATATTCAAAACTATTCGAAAAAAAATTAGTTTAGATATATCTTTAATGACGATTTGATAAAATATTTTCACAGTAAATATAAACAAATGCACCAAGTAACCCAGCTTATCTTTATTCCAAGTACAGTTTAGAGTTTTTAGGTTCATATTGCCACTATCAATTAAAAATTGTATATAGATGCAACATATAAAGATCTAAGGCTCCAGTATTTTTAGTTTAGAAATAAATAAAAAATACTTTCTGATTTCAAATAAATATTACCAAATTCTCCCTTTTGAGTAAGGCATTTTTCTTAAAATGTATACAGTTAATAAACTACCTCGTATGTGAGCTATTTTGGTATTAAACTTCATTAAGGTTTAAAGTACTCTGTTCATCAACTGTTTGAATCAAACAGAATCAAATCTTTTGATTTTCCACGTAAATGCCGTTTTGTTTTACTGAAATTTTTGAAAAAATTCCAATTTAAAAAAATTATCTCTTCCATAATTACTTCACCATTTCAGCTCAGTTAGAATGACAGTTTCAGTGAACTCAAATAGTTGGTGTCCAATAACGGATATTTACTAATAGAGGGTGGAGAATTTACGTTATTTGTAATTTGGCTCCCATTTTAGCTATATCTGAGCCACATTGCATTATTGAGGTGGCAGTATTATCTAAAAACGAAGTAAATTATTTATTCAAGGGTTTTGTAACAATAATACATCAATATAGTCTGTACAAAGCTGTCGTAGGGTTTTTAACTCTCTTGCATACAAAATTTCCAATGCACGTTTTAAGACTTATTGTCCAAATTAGTAATATATAATGACAGAACACAAAATTATATAATTATTTGCATTATTTCCCATGGAATACGGGAATTTTAATAAATATAATAAATTTAAATTGTGCTCATTTTTAATAAATTGATGTTTTTATATATGATCAGAATAGAATAGCTTTTTCCTATCTAATTAAGTAAATCCACAAATGGATATTTCATTTATGAAACAAAAACGGTTAATACAATATTAAGGCTTTGAAAAAACAGATTACTCAATATGTTAATGGATAAATAAAAAAAATGTAATTTATGAAAAATAATTCTCTTTGATGCAATAAAGCCTGTCCTTTATTTTCATGTAATGCGATTACTAGATATAAAATATAAACTTACTGAATCTAGAGTTTATAACGATCCTTCTTTAGAGATTAAGGTATTTCTTTACAGACAATACGGCAGTAATCATTCACTCTGTATTATTCACATAATTACAGATAGTCATATGAACTATGAACTCGCGTAGGAAAGTAAGATTATTTTCATAACTTCATTATACTCTGCAAGTTGAAGATTGACTAGATGGTATTGACGGATAATTATTTTTAAAGGAATAACCAGCAGAATATCTGTTCAAAATATCTGTTGTCTGATCTTGATAAGACAGCAGAGTAAATTGGCATCCACTGATCAGTGGAGTGGGCTGTAAGATAGATCAGTTACTTCATCCATCTATAACGTATTATTTGTCATTAAAGTTTTAAAAATGCTAGATTTTTAGGGTAGTGACTTTGCTTACCCTTGCAATATAGGTCCTACTGAACCAAATCTATATTATTATCAAAAAATAATTATTGTGGTCTAGATAAGAGGATAGCTTTTGGGTGTATTTAATCGTAGTAATGCTATATTTTTATTATAGATCTCTATCACATTTTTTCTCTGAAACTACTAATTCATCAGAATTAGTTCTGACCAATTTTCTACAGAAAATACATTCTGACTTTGGTTGTTTTGTAATGGTTAAGATAACATTTTGAAGCCTTCTCTACCTTAATAAATTGTTTAATACTGTATAACACTTATTACATAAAACAAACTCATTTACATTTCAAATCAAGGAAATATCAATGAATACAGCAGTATCTATATAAATCAAAATTGTGATAAGAAATAATGTTTTTTTTTATTTTTGTTCTGTAAAAAAAAACCACAATGGAGTTGGAAAAAAATTGTGACATAAAATTAAATGATATCTGTGACAAACAAACCAGAAAATCACGGGTAAGTTTGAAGATAAAAAGAAAAAAGAAAAAAAAGTAACCTGAACCAGCTATTGATGGACGGAGGAAGCTTTATCAAATATCCACAGTAACATCAAAAAACTAGTTGAGTTTATTCCTTTTTCTTTCATCTTCTTTCACATTTTGTATCAAAATTGCAACATGTGAGAAATTGGAAATTTTTTATTTATAAATATATCTTCATCATTATATAAAAGCTAGGTGTCATATGTAACATTTTAATTGTAATTATAAATGTGTATTTTCTAGTAGTATAATAACACGTTAATAGCTTAGTTTTAATTCTCGATAAAAATTTGATGAACAATTTGTAAAAATCCTCCTTCGAGTCGAACCTTTTGCAAACAATAATGCTATTTAAATTAATACAACGTTAGTTAAATTGGAAAATTGTTAAGTTAAGACAAACAGTTTATTTTAATATCAATAACAATTAATCTTGTTTTCACTTCTGTCTAAATTGGATACTAATTATTAGAGAAACACGTGGTCTTATTTTTTCAATTTTTTTATGATATCTGAATCATAGGGTAGCATTTTGAGTTTATATTTTAGTTACCATTCATATTATAAATATCAATCATAAGCGTCATTACCAAAGACTAAAACCAACATGCTAGAAAATAGTAATACATTTTCCAAAACTAACCTCCCACCCAAATTAATATGAAGTTAATAAAATATATCAGAACTTCTAAAATGATCAGAACTTCTATAGACATATTTTCAAAGTTGTTATGTAACGATTTCACCACACAGTGGAATGTAATAAAAAAAAATTAAATATTCATAGTTGATATTTGAGAAAAGCTGAATGAGTTCTAAATATAGTCAAATATGATTTAAAACAAATTTATATGATATATTTTGTTTTATTTGTATATTAATTAAGTATAAACATAAAAGTAACCATGAAATGTTGCTTTTCACGTAACATTCCTCCAGTTGTGGAGGAACTACAAGTGCGTCCTTGTGGTTCAAGATTTCTTCGTCTATCTTTTCGGAGCGAATAGGACTACCGGCAGAATGAACAAACCTCCTCACTAAACTTATACACAGACCATAGTGATCTGGAATATACATCCTGAACAACAAAAACAAATTCTATGGAACATCCATGAATACTCAAATTTACATGATTCCTTTGTTAACACTTTGGTACTTCTTACTCGGTTACAGAAAAGCTTCTGCAAATTTCATTTATCTGTCCACAGTTGTGAGGTGCGAGTGATCCTGGAATGCCATCAGGTCCGACTCTTTGGCCAAACTTGGAGCGTTTGTAGTATCTTTATTCAGGTGTGGCAGTATCACAGGTTTCCTTTCTTACGTCCCTAATGCATAGATTTTGCATTTCTGGATCTGTTTGGCTATTTTGTTTTCCTTATTTAACCACAAATTTTGGTCCTGAAGGTTCTCTATGCTTCCTTTCATACCTCCATGAATAATAGGGCTCGTATGGTAGTTGCATATAATCTGTCGCTGTCTTCTTCAATCTTGGATATTTTCTACCATTACACACGCCACATCATACGAGCAGTCGTTCTCAGGAGTTGTATTTCTGTTACTTCCTCTACTTTTTCCACATAATCTCTGATGTTCTAAAGAGGAAGTAAACCCGCCCTCAAACAGCAGTCCCATGATCTACTCTGTCAGTTCTTTGCTGCTTCTTCGTTGCCAGGAGCTACTAATCCACCATTTTATATACTTTTTATAACTGCTTCATATCATTATACTATACCATATATTTTTATCCATATATTTATTTTATATTTCTTCTTAATTATCCTGGCATTTTTTTCTTCAAATTCTGTGGTCTGGAAGAAAAAAATATGCTTTGGAAATTTATTTTTCTTACTCCAAGAACACACATGCTTCAAGTTCTTCCTTGTCTTGTGGTTGAGATGTTTCTTCCTTCCTCTCCGTTCTCGCTACCATACAACATCTACCTATGACATGAACTAAAGGAACTTTTAAATAAAATTTACATTTAAATTTTTGAACAGGGCATCTGTTATAAGTGTTAGTCTTCTGTAATATTAAAGAAGAAATATTAAAAGATATTTCTCCTTTTATTTCTCCTTTCTGCTCACTAATTGAGTTAATCCTTTCTTCATAATGGTTTGTGTTCATTTCTCAGCTAAAAGAGTGTATGACTAGATATATTCCTCAAATATATGTGACTGCAAATGTGCAATCGCCCAAAACTGTCAAAGAGTTCTCTATCAATAATACTATAGCACCTCTCTGCCAGATTTAGTTCTCTACTGTCAAATTTTATAGACGATCATCGTCATCATCATCGAGCTGACTAATAATTAGGTAATTCATCAAAACTTTTGAGTGCCTTTTATGGCACCCGTTCTGATAAAGTACTACAGATATCTTAGGTCTTTTACTCTAGGCTACAATCCGACACCTTCTTCCCAAACTTATAGTTTATGATCCCCTTTTCATCGAATTCGCTTCAACAGAATTGGTCTCGTGAGTCTCTTTTTTAACAGTTCGTTTCTATTAAGTTAATTTAATTCTTCAATTTTAAGGATGGAGATTTTATATTCTGAAATAAGAAGCAGTATTCTAATTTTCACTTAAATATGAAACATCTGTGACCATAATTTCTTGACCAAGAAGGTGGACATCCCTTGAATTTTCTTTGCAGCTTTACTAATTGGAGTTTCAATTGTGTACTAACAATGAAGTCAGAGTTTTATCTTAATTAGAAAAGCATCAAATGTATATATAGTGCATATACACTTTATTGTTATTAACAAGCGTCTTGGTTTGCGGTTGACTAACATTGACTCATTGACTATTTTTTTCACATTGTTTCTTTACTCCCTTGGTAAAGAACCAATCACCTCTTATTACCTTGAATAAATAGTAAACTCGTTGAATAATTTTTAACACCTTCTAAGTCTAATTGGGCAATAAGGTAAATCAATTTGATATTATTCGTAATTTTTGATGACCAAAATTCCTTTTAGCTTTATAAAACCATATTTCTAGCTTAGCCATTCAATACAACTGCAAGTTTACTGTTAAGAATAATTTTATTTCGACTCATGCAAATTACAGTATGTTTAGAGTACTATTAATAATTAAATTCGTATTTCTAGTAAAAGATTAACTTACATTAATGAATAGTGTTGAACATTCAAATAATTTTTTTTAGGCACTTCACAATGGTTTTACTTATTTATACGTATACTACATTACTATTATATTTTTTTATTAAGTTTTTACTCCTTGTAAAAACCAATCACCTCTTATTACCTTAATAAATAGTAAACTCGTTGAATAATTTTTAACACTTTCTAAGTCTAATTGGGCAATAAGGTAAATCAATTTGTTTATTATTATGTAATTTTTGATGACTTAAATTCAGCCTTAGCTTTATAAAACCATATTTCTAGCTTAGCCATTCAATACAACTGCAAGTTTACTGTTATAGTATTAATTGTATGTTCGACTCATGCAAATTACAGTACTGTTTAGAGTACTATTAATAATTAAATTCGTATTTAAGATAAAAGATTAACTTACATTAATGAATAGTGTTGAACATTCAAATAATTTTTTTTAGGCACTTCACAAATGGTGCTTTTCTTATATCTACTTCGTATACTACGTATATACTACGTATATACTTCGTATATCTACTACATTTACTAATAATTAAATTGTTTAAGTTTTTACTAATAAATTGTTCAACTTATTCTAAAATAAACAAACTCATATTATTACTGTTTAAAATTTATATTGTAACTTCTGAGTTGGCTAACAAAAACTGATTGAATAAGTTGCCAGAATTTAGGAAGCAAATGCATAATGTATCGTGAACTTGGCAAATTATTTAATTAAATGCTGGTAATGAGTTAGGCATATTGTTATTTCACCGTGCACATTTGTTAGAGTGTTTAATATTTCTAGACAGAGTTACATTGTTATATGTAGGCCATTATGTAATTAGACCTAAACGATTAAGGCATAAGCCCATATGTAAAGGGAAACAAACAATAGGACATATTTAAAGTACAAAGTGGCCTAGAATAATGAATTAGCGACCCACAAATGTGGTAAAGGTGGTCGAAAAATCACCCTTAAACTTTATTCACTTCCATCATTTCAACTTAGCGGATTCCCTAATTATTTAAACAGTCATATCTACATCTAAGAAAATTCAAACGAAATCTCTTGCATATTACGTTACAACGAGAAGAGATGGACAGAAGACCTTTTTTTTTTAAAAAAAAAAAAAAAAAGGTTGAAATTAAAGTAATATAGAGCTCAAACTTTATAAAAAAAAAAATGAAAATACCAGTGTCTTAATTTTTGCGAAGTGCCCTGCTAAAATAATTAATCTAGTCACTTTTGGATGAGTTTATTAGATATTTCAATTTAAAGTTTACTGAATAAGTTTTAAGAGCTTTTAAACAAAGAATGAATGATCTAAGTAATAAATGCTTGGAAAAACACTGTATGAAAACATTTATTACAAATATATTTAATATTACATTCCATTTCATAATGTGAAAATGAGCTATTAATGTGATATGTACCCTCCCAGTGAAGCAATAAGGTAAATTACTGCTAAATATTGCTTACTGTTTTTTCATAAATGTTCAATAATTAGATTACTTGGCAAAATATTTGAGCAATTAACACCATTTGTCTTTCAGCAAAGTGAAAATCAATTTTTTCAATCACTACTCAGTTATTTTAATTACTTTTGGAACCAAGATAAGAAAAGTATATAAACCATAAAAAATATAGACCTCACTTTTGGCAGATTTACAGTTCTCTTCAAGTACTAATGATGATTTAATTGTTCGTTTTTACTTTACTATAAGTAAAGTATTGTGATCGTGAAAAAATTTGATCTCGAGATTTTGACGGAATTACATGTTTTGAGGTCCCAAAGGTCGTTTTATTAAGTTTTCTAGATGATGTCTGTGTGTGTGTGGGTGGGTGAGTGTGTTAGCATTGCTTGTTACCACGCTACGGTCCAGAATCTTTGATGGATCAAGCTGATATTTTACAAAAAAATGGGCCTTATAGGGAAGAAGATCCCCATTGTTTGGGAAGAATTATGCATTACGGGAAAGTCACTTTTTTGGCCAAAAACCGTTTTTAAGAAAACATATTTTCTCTTAAACTGATAACCCTAGAGTTTTGAAATTTTGGCATTATCTTTGAGGTTACAAATGGAACAAACTAAAAATATATTCAGAATTTTAAAACAACGGGAAATATTTTTTTTCAATAAAATGTAAAAATTTTGACTTATAATTCAATCTCAAAGCTTGTGAGAACAATACAAGACATACCGTTTGACGGATCAAAATGAAACAATGCTTAAAATTAGAACTTTATATTGAAAATGATATGAAATAATTTTTTCCAAAATTACATTTACCAATGTACGATTTATGTTTTCAGAAAATGTTTTTTTGACGGTAAATGGCTCATTAAAAACTCATGAAAATTTGACCAAAAATGGAACAAAAAATTAGCAATTTATAAAAAAATATTCATGAAGTTTCAATTACTAGAAAGAGTGATAAAGCTATAAAAACTGTTTGTTTATCCTAGACTAAGGGATCATCTGCTATAATTGTCGAATTTTCGATAGTTTTTTACAATGTTTACATCGACTTAGAAATTTTTTGAGCAAAACCATTAAGATAAAATTAGATAGACTATTCTAGAATATTAGTTCATATTTATTATTTTCAAAAATTAGAAACTCCCAACTATAAATGATTTAAATTATATAGAATACCTGGGTTCCACTTTGAGTTGAGTATGTAAACTGGTTAATTACTAATAATTTTTTCCCAATATACATTCATAGCAAGCTTATAACAGAGTACATGACGCAGGAAAAAAGATAACACTCACTCAGGGAAAATTGGTATATATGATTTTCCATAATGGGGAAGGAAAATAATTTTAATAAATACTAAGAAGCCATAAAATTCCAAAAAAAAATAATTCTATAAAAGACCAAAAATGTAAAATATAATTCAAAATGGAAATCTTTTGGTCGAAGATTAATAAATGTAATTATTGTGTATCCTTAATTATAAATTATCTTAAAACGACATTTTTTCTTGGATGTTTATGAAGCTTTCAGAGAAAATAAGAGTATTTTTTTTATTTAAATTTGAAAATTTGACTTAAAAATTCAATGTAGAAGGAGGTCAAGTAACCGATATAAGAAATCCACTGGCTATTTGAACAAACGCCATGTTCTCTTGTAGGAGATCATTTCATATCAAGAAATTTTCACTTTGGCTTTTCAAAAATGTTATTACTGCTGTAGTTATACTAATGAAATTATTTGGATCAGCTGTGGGATGTACAAAAGTAATCTTATATATTGATAAGTCGATCAAACACTATCTGTACTACCTCAGAATTGAAAGACTAATAAGCATCTCCCATTTAAATGTTTACATTATGCTTAAATGAGATATTATATATTATGTACCCTAGAACATTGATATTAAGTTTACTTATAGTAAAGTTGAGATTTTTTAAGTTGGACGGATCTCAAACTTTCTAAAACCATAAAAATAGCAGCTTTTTTTTCAATTTTTGTGAAGTTTTTTGACAGTTTCTCTTGTGACTTTATTTTTTTTGAAGTTAAGAATTATGAAGGGATTTGAAGACTTTATTTTTTTAAATTGTATTAAGAGGGTCATTATGGTACATTCTATGATTTGAGATAATGTTTTTTTAAGTAGACAGATAACTAGTGAACAATAAAATATTGTGAGAGAAATAACAAAATAATCAACAAATTTCGATAACTACAAAACGCAATATTGATATAAAAGCTTAAAACTCTTCTTAAAATAACAGATAACCGGCTGTATTGGTTTGATTTGTTGGCAAATTGACTCTGAAATTTTTCATTCAAAGAATTGATCTTTAAATGATAGTAAAACAAATATATAAATCGTTGAATGAGTTAATATGGTATTTAAGAAGATTTAAATCGTATGTATAAAAGTAAATGTAATTCTACATCAGATGTTTCTCAGAGTGTGATGGATGTTTGCTAGCAAAAATGTTGTAATCAATTAATATGAACAATCAACCTCTGAAAAATTTATATCAGATATATAGTTTTGGTGTTTTTAAAAACTCCATTGTTTTAGGGTAATATTAAAGCAAGAAAAATACTTTACCAATCTGTGGAAAAAGAAATTTAGGACATTTTCGTATTCTTTCAAAGCTCATACCATGGTTAGTATGTTAGTACCAAATGTTATAAAACTTAAATTTTAAAAAATGTGCTATTACTCTGTCAATGACAACATTCAGTATCAAAGGTTTTTTTTGGTTATAATTACATTTCTATTTAGTACATCATAGTTATGTACTAACACCTTCATAATTATAGAATAGTGTATCATCCCTAGTACGTTCATACTAGTTCATACTATATTAGTAATTCATACCAACCAGAGTCAAATCAGTTGTATCAGCTAGAAAAAATAAAACCGCTATTTTTAAACTAAATACCATATCTCAAAGATACTTCCTTGATATAGAGAAAGCAGGCATAGTAAACCACTCCTGATTTTTATTTTGTATTATTAATGTTATTGAATATTTCTGTATAAGTTTGCGAAATGATGCCTAACGTTTTATCATTTGATGTTAATATTAATGATATCATTAATAGGCTCATTATATATTAATGAATCTCTTTGTGGTATTCTATAGTTTTTTCTCTGAGTTGATAATTCATTGCCATTGTTGAAACATCAAGTGTGCTGTTATATATATATATATATATATATATATATCAATGATCAAACCACAATAAGAAATGGGAAAACAAGACTAAGATCTTTCAACCGTAACAAGTGGTCTTCGTCAGAGTCAAAAACCCAACTGTTCAGAGTCAAAAAACCCAGGAGTTGGGTTTTTGACTCTGACGAAGACCACTTGTTACGGTTGAAAGATCTTAGTCTTGTTCTCCCATTTCTTATTGTGGTTTGATCATTGATTGTTATTTCAAGTGTTTATGTGAAATCGTTATATATATATGTCTGTGTGTGTGTGTTGTTATGTAATTTTCACTTAGGTTAATGACATCATAAATGCAAGTACTTACCCCTCCTTATGTCACAACATTGTGAGGTTATGGTGACTTGCTGGTCATCCATATCAAAAGACTATGACTGTAATGGTTACATTTAAAATTAAGCCAATGTGTTACCCTAAAACAAAACAATCTCCGAATGTCCTTAAATATTGAGGCAAACACAAGCCTACATATAATCTATTTTGGAAATTAAAATAATCTAAATTAATTCTTAATATTTATTCCACTATTAATGTTGATATTTTACTTGTATTTCAGTTCAGCTACTGTAATGTTAAAATTATTTAAATTACTATTAAAACACAAATTATCATATAACATACAGAAATTTAAAAAAGTTTGATCGTTAAGAACTTATAGTTAAGACGTGTACAAACACGTACAAAGTACAAATCGGGATACTAAACCTTATAGTAGGCTCTTGGAGATCAAGGTTTTCTAAACTGGTTGAACTGAGAATTACTTACAAAGGATCGTGGTTTTTTATTTGAATAGTATGCTTTTAAAGTATTGGCAACCTTTTAATATTGTTGATCATAGTTCGACCAATATCATTTGGTAAAGATTGAATTGAATGCGTTTCATTATTAACTAAATCATAACAACGAAGGAGACCCATGATTATCAAAGTAAAAGACTCCATAATTAAAGTGATTATAATCCTAATTACTAAGGAGGATTGGTTTGACAATATAGCTGGAATTAGTTTTGACCGCAGCATTGACTAATAGAGGTGGGATTATCCCGAAATTGAACTCCTTCTCCTCTTGCAATAGCTAAATATCTCATCATTCCTGCGTCTCACCCTCACTATCGTCACTTAATGAATCATCTAACTAAAGTAATTGGTGATAGCATTTCCTGTTCATGTTATTGAAAATCTAGAAATTTATATACGTGGTAATTGGTTCATATAACTTTACATTCCAACATTGTTATTATTAATATTGGTTTTTAAATTAAAGTGACAAATAAAACAATAAATTTTCATCAATGTATCAATGTTTATATACCTGTAATAACCAAATAATATGCCTCGCCATACTTAACAGAAAATTTGAGTATCATTATAATTCAACTAGCTAAATATAAAATATTCTAGAGACTGCATGGTTATTAAGATATAAAAAGAACCAGGCGTTCAATTTTTTTTATGTTTTCCTTATTTATTAATATAAAACCATCACTGGTATCAAATTGTCCTTTAGCTGCGTTAATATTTTTTTATCCAACTGCTTTGTTATTACATGTAACATTTATTTATAGTAGATGAAAAATTTACCTTCATTCTCTAGAAAAGAAGATGCTTTTATTTCTACCTAAGTAAACAAAATTAAATAAAAAATGTTGAGCTTTTTTTTAGTTCACAGTAAATCAAATCAGAGGGAAATACAGATTTCAGATTGAGTGTACTTGTAATATAGCTAAACATTTCGTTCAATCTTGTCATATTACTTTCTATAAAATCACATTTCGACGTAAAAGCCTCAATAAAAGACTTGTGCTAAATGGAGATAGAGTTGGTTTCAATTCTTAGGTACATTAATTGACCTGCAGTTCAACTGAACAAATTTAAAATTTTCAATTCATTCTCTAACTTATCATTAGTTTTGACAGTTTTATTAATCACGTTGCAAATTCCGTTTGCATTAATATTCATTTTTTTTTTTGGAAATTGAACTGATAGTTCATTTGTTATTTCAAACCAAGGAAATAGACATGGTTGAAAGACAATTACTTTTTGACCCAAGTTTCTCCTGTAGCTTGAAGCTACTCAAATGTATTAAACGAGATTTTCTAAACTAATCTATATTCAGAACAACCAGCGAATATAATAATTGCTTACAAAGAAATATACCATATAATCAAAAGTTCGTTTACCTGTCGCCCCTATGAAATCATATCATGAAAACTTTTAAACTAACATTTTGGACGTTGATTTAGTCAAATCAACAGTGTTTTAGTCTGCAAAGTTTCTATGTCTAATACCTTAGGACGGCTAGTAAGTGCTAATCACTGTATTCACATTATTCTGCATTATTTACATTGACGGATACAAACACTTAAGTTCCAACAGTTTTGAAAACTTATTTTTGCTTCAAAGATCATTCCAGGCTCACTTTAAAAGAATTGCTTTTGTGTAAACCAATGAAAATTTTATATTATTAATTGAGATGTTACTATAATAATTAGGGACCAGGTTAGCTCAGTGGCTAAGGTACTGATATCCGGGGTTCAATCCCCACCTGACCCTCAATATATTATTCAAGCGTGTTGAGGGTGGGGGGATGGTACGTCGTCCTGAGTCCGTACGATGTCAGGTTCTTGTTAAAGATCCCTACTCGAAATGCACTTGAGTTAGGCAAAATGTATGACTCCCAATGTAGAATCACTAACCAAACAAAAAGTTGGTAAACGGCTGACGTTATCACCCGCTAAGGGATCAGTTAAACAATAATAATAATAATAATAATACTATAATAATTAGTTCTTAGCAGAACCAACATGCAAAATAGTGCAAGATTTTTTGCACTATGTTTTTTTACAATCTTGATCTCTGAAAATGATTCTATGTCTTTGTAATGTAAATGATATGGTGTACTGTGTCCCTGATTATACTTTTAAACATACAGACATTTTTAAATCAACAATATAATTGGCAAAAGTTAATTTAGAGCCATAAATCACGACTATATCTTCTATAGGGTCTATAGGTCTGTAGCATCTAGGTAGAGTTTTCAAACGAAAGAGGGAGATAATTAAACACTTTGACAAATTTAGATTAAGATTATAGGAAAATTGCTAGTTCAAAAGTTTATTTATTGAAAGTTGAAGAAGTTTACAATAATAAAATGATGCAATAATGAACTTGAAATAAAGTTTAAGATCATCAGAAAAGAGTAAAAATTCAATACATGATAGAATGAATAAATATTGTAGACGAATGTTAAAAACAGCAATGAACCATTATAGGACTATCGTAAAATTTAAAATGTTCCAAGCAATGGGTTTGATTTAAAAGTTTTAACCTAAAAGATAAATCTTCGGTTTACAGAATAACCGAATCCTCTCTTAAAATACCAGCGCCCTGCAATTTAGAGAAGAGAATACTACTTTATGAAATGCGTTAGCTAAATCAGTTTAAACTAGATCAACCTGTAGACCTGAATCAATTGAAATGAAATTATAATTTTGAAGGTAAATTAGTAGACATTGACGTATTGAGATAAAATTCATATTGTTAATTAATAAACAGCTAATATCTCGAGTATGTTATGTTGCAATTTTTTTTTAATTGATCTTGGTCTAATGTTTGTAATTTATAATGTACCACCAGCTTTATGAAAAAAGAATAACAGAGATGTCTTTTCAATTCCTAGAGAAATTACATAAGTTGAGGAAAATATTGTAAATATTAACAAGCGGATGTAATATCCGAATCCTCCATAAGGGGGAAGATTTTTAAAAAAGATTGGAGAGATATTGACATGACCAAGGCTGACAAATTATTACTACATAATTTAGAAAATGTTTTTTCATTACATTCAGATGTGTTATCAAAACTGTAAGTATGTACATCATGGCTATTATTACAATAGAAATATGATCCAAAAAAGGGGAAAATATTTAGCTGATAAGTTAGAAATTGCATGACCCTCTGAGGAAACTCTTGATTTAAATGAGTAACCCAATGTATAACACAGAGTTTACATGAATTCAAAATTTTCCAATATTACTATGAACCTTTTTTTACATTAGCTAAAAATCGTTCATTATAATCCTGAAATAATGTTTTACATTCAGCTCTAAAAGATGAAAATATTGCAGTAGTTACTATTTCCAGTTTATTTGAAGAGTAAATGGTACATAATTATTTGCTTAATTTGGTTTATTAGTTCGAAGGAGAACTAATAGTTATAATAGTTATATTATATTATATATTATATTAGTTATAATTAATAATTTTGGGTAAGTTGAAGGATAATTTGTACAATGGGTAAGTATATTGTACAAAGTGTATTGTTACATAAGTAAAGTCGTGTTATGAAGTTTTTTCGATGATTTCTTTTTGTTTAAGCGTGTATTAAAAATTTGTGGTCACGCTACGGTCTAAAATCTTTGATGGATCAAATTGATATTTTACACAAAAATAGAAACCATAGTGTAGATGTGCTCTATTGTTTGGGTGTAATTATGCATAATGGAAAGTTCCTAATTTTCCAATAATCTGTTTTTAGGCAACATTTTTTTCTTCTAAACTACTAATTCTAGAGTCCTGAAATTTTGGCATAATCTTTGAGGCTACAAAAGCAATAAACAAAAATAGTCTCGGATTTTTAAAACAATAGGGATTTTTTTTTCATTTAATATAAACATTTTGACCTATAAATCAAACTGAAAACTTGTGAGAGCAATACAATCCATACTGTTTGACAGATCAAATTCAAATATACCTAGAAATAGAACTTCATGTGGAGAATGAATTGAGAGAATTTTGTTCAGAATCACATTAACCACGCATAAATTGTAATTACAGTACAATTTATATTTTTAGAAAATGTTTTTTGGCTACCAACGGTTCATTAAAAAACAATACAATTTTTCAGATCCCCTCCCAATCCCCTCAGCCACGCACCATGATGCTTCTGCATCTTGTGTTTCAGTTGGATTTTTGACTCTGACGAAGACCACTTGTTACGGTTGAAAGATCTTAACCTTGTTTTCCCATTTCATGTGGTTTGATCATCGATTGTTATTTCACGTGTTTATGTGAAATCTTTATATCAACATATTATATAAATCAACATATTAAGTTAACACTTTGTCAGTAGATTTGTGTATGTCTAACATAAAATATAAGCCCTGAATAGATTGAAAATTCAGCGTAGGAGCGAAGTTATGAACTTATAAGCTGTATTTTGCTAACTTCACAGATGTGTTTATTTTGAATATAGACAGGTGTATATATATTCCGTCAAAGACGGGCACGTTTTGGAGTCATTACTCACTGAATATAAATTTGTTTACATTGACTTAAAAATTTTTTGAATGAATCCATTGAAATAAATTGATGTTTAGAGGTTATGAGGATTTTTTAAAATTTAATAACTTAATATCAAATCTAAAATGATAAAATTGTTACATCAAAAAAATCAACACCAATCAAAAATATAATATCTGATGCTTTTCATGGTTTGATGGATTTGTATCATAAGATGCTGTAATCAAACTAAATGTTGTTGTTTATGTTAATCATAAAAATTTCAAACTTCCAGGTATAAAAAAATTGAAGTATACTCAAATGCAGTTTTTGAATTTGATTTGAATATGCAAAACTGGCTAATTACTAATATATTTTTCTCAATATACACTTAGAACAACCTTATAACAGAGTACAGCACGTAGTAGAAAGATAACACTCACTCAGTGAAAATTGGATTTTTATGATTTTCGACAAATGGAAAGAAAAGTTATTTTTTTAAAAAAAAACCCCTAGCATGCCATAAAAGTCCCAGTATAATAATGTTATAAAAGACTAAACATGTAAAACTTAATTCAAAAGAGAAAACTTTATTTGAAAAATAATAAATAAAATTATCCTACATCTTTTATTAAGTTAAAAAAATTATCTTTAAACAAAATTTTATCTTACATGTTTCTGACATTTTTTATGCAAAATTAAATTAATTAAAGTGTCTACTGATAAGTGGATCAGTCGCTATTTGTACTACTTACACGAATGTAACACTAATAAGCAATCCCATTTATTTAGACATAATCTCATATTATTGCTAATTTGGACATTTCACATTATATATCCAGGAAATTTGATAGTATGTTTACTTATAGTAAAGTTGAGGGTTGGCCACTCCGATTTTATAATATTTTATTTTTTGGTTGTGCTATACACTTTGTCTAAACTATTTTGATAAGTTAATTATTTTAACATAATAAGTTATAATTCCTAAAAAGGTATTTTTTTTAATGTATCATAAAAGAAACTAGCTGCATAAACTACGTTGATTTTAAAATATCATTAATACAAGTATTTTTTTTTATTATCCATTTGCAGTAAATATCAGATAGTAATTGATAAAAAATTGTGTATAACTACAAAAGCTAATAATCCACTGGTTTGAAATAGAGATATTGTTAAAAAGTTACTAGCTTTAGTATATTATACTTCAAAGCAGGGTTATCAATCCTTTTTACAACAGAATGCATTCATGAATTAATGAAAATTTAGGGTCGTACTTGTTAACAGAGATAAGATATAGAAAATTGTAATATGTTTATTAATGCTTTCATCGCGATAGTTTAAAATGTCATCTGACGAAGACCTTACTCAGATATGGAATCCATATACCTGGTGATTTTGAAATTCACTCAAATTTTTCCAGTATTCAATCTTCTTGTTCCTTGGGAAGCTTTGAGTGTGTCCCTTGAAGCACCAGTGCGCCCGGGCGCGTCGTTTCAGACGCCCTGCTTTAAACACTAAATACCAAAGAATCTTCGGGATTACAACTGCCACATTACTCTTTAATTCAATTTAATTTCTGTATTTATTGTTAACCAAAGAACTCAATATAGCTGAGATTTGAGTAATTTTTCAGAGTTCAGCAATACCATCCCCACTACTGGCCACACACTTATTGAATAAGAAATAATATGTTTATTCATCAACTAAAAACATTTTACCTAGCACGTACAACCTTATCCACTATTTAAAGGCTCTATATGAAATAATACTTACTCATGGTATTTTGATTGAAACCCGTTTAGGTACTTATGAAAGGGCATGTGAAGTTAAGAGATAAGAGGACATGCTTACCGAACGAAGAGCTGGCGTTTATTCATAACACTTGTGACCAAGCTGTGATTAGATGTACATTGAAACAAGAAATATATTTTTATGAAATGCTAACGAATGTGAATTATTTTGAGAAATCATTATGTACAAGTATCCTAGCTTAAAGAGTGGAGATATTTTGAAGTGGATGTTGTTAAAAGGATGTTTTTCAGTCGGTTAGAGCTAGAAGGGGACTCGATGTTGGCTCTGGCGGCCCGTACAGTCATCAACCTCTTCTCTCTCACCTCCTACATCTGCTGGTATCACTTATTATGGAAACCCTTTAGTAGCCAAGCATTCCAACTAACCACCCACTCACCGTGTCCTTTGACATGTGCCCAATAAACAACTCTTCTTCTAAATTTGTATCATCTTTCTGAAACTTACATAACGGAGCTTTAATAAAAACTCCTTTACAAAATTAGAAACTATTACAAAAGAAATGACCATTAAAACCAATAATAAATGTTCAAGTCTTCTTTAAAAGTACGGTTAGAAAAATGAGACTAGAAATTTAACTACAATAAGTTACTAAATGTTATGGTGACCTCAATCAATGTTTTTTTGTATTCTGGTGCCGTTAAGTATAGCGGTTCCTTCTAATCATACTAGCTGATAGCCTGTTAATACTTTTTAAATTAAATTCGAATATTTGTCTACTACCGAATATTAATCTAGCGATTTTCAAAAACTTCTTCATCAGAAATTCTTGATCTATTTTTGAATTCGAGAAATGAAAATATTTTTATAATAATATTTAATGAAATTTATATTTAATTAAATTATAAAAATTAGTCTGCTTCACTTGCTGTAGTAGATATATATTGCTTACAAATTAGTTTATCCAGAGAGACTTCTGTTTTTATAATTTAGACGCTATTGAAAAACAGATATAATCCACATTGTAAGGGCTCAACAACAACAACAGGTTTGAAAACAAACTGCGATTCAATAGATAATAGCATCATTTGAATTCATGATCAATTTAAATAAAAATAAATCACTGCAGTGATGCTGGATAATTAGAAAAGTAATTTATAACTCACTACTACTCGTCCAGTTTACTTGAAATGCTTTGATTACTAAAAATAATGAAAAGCAATCATAAAAAAATTGGACCTACAGATTATAACTAATTTCATGTGTTGACGATCCCAAAGTCCTTTTATGAAATTTGAATGATGTCGGCGTATATGCTTATACGTGTATGTGTACCTGTGTGTGTTTGAATGATAAGTTTTGTCGTCACGCTACACGTCATCTTCTGATGGATTGAGTCATAGTTTGCATAAAATAGTCTCTGTGGTATAGATGTTCTTTGTTATTTGTAGGCAATATTGAATCACCGGAAAATTATTTTTTTAGAAAGTAGTAATTATAGAAACCATATTTCATGAACTAATAATTCATGAACTCTAAAATAATTCATACACTAAAATCATTCGAGAGCATTGATATTTTGAATTATTATAAAACATACATCAGCTTAACTGAATAACAATTGATATTTCAAAAAAAAATATAACAGGTCAGTTTTTCAATTAAATGTATAAATTCTGACTTATGATTGATTCAAATACAGGACCTGATACAAATCACACTGTCTGAGAAATCAAAATAAAATTATACTCAAAAAGATAACCATTTGAGAAAGTAGAATGTGTTTTTGAAATAATGAAAGTAAAAATGGGGGTTATAAAAGAAAAAATAATTTTTTTTTAATCAAAAAGTTTAATAGTAAAAACCTTATGAGGTAATTCTATATATTATAAAACAATATATTATAAAAAAAAAACAAGTTTATATCCCCATAAAAGCAATACAGGTCTAAAAACAAAAAAAAACACTACTTGTTCTGATGATAGTCTACAGTGATTGTCGTATTTATTTGCATTGCTTAGAAATGTTTTGTCAGGCACTAGTTAATGATAACTTTGTCATAAGGCTCATTACAATAAATATAATGAAAGAATATTTTAAAATTTAATATGATATATAAACACAATGGAGTTTTTAAAATTATAAAGCCAATTACCAAACGGTAATATCTTTTGTGATATTTTACAGAGATAAAAATCCTTGTCTAGTGAAAATGCAGCAATCAAATTATATGTTTCACCCTTCAATATGTTTAATTGCTGGGCATATATTCTTGGTACGTTTAAGAACTTCATTGTTCTTAAATATAAGCACATTAAAGTTATTGAAAACAATAATTTCATGAGTTAACAATATTGTAAGAGTAATATTAAATTGAAAATATTAGAATGTTCTATCTAGAGTAATATGAGAAGTTTTAGGTAAATAAGCATCTTCATAACAGACATCATGACTACCATAAAGAAAAATCGACGGAATCAGTTCAAAAAATGTTGGTGAAGAAAATAGAAAAATCTTTAATATTTAAGGGAATCCATAAAAATCTTGGTCAAAGAAGATCTTTCGATAGGACGTCTTTTTTATTGATTGAATGAGCTATATATATTATGTATTAATCAAGTGACTTTTTAATGGCTTAAAATAATGATGGCGTTCCACTGTTAGTCACTGGTATGGCTAAAGGAGACCACGCTAAAAACTTTGATCTGTTCTGCTTTATCCCATGTTTTGGATGAAAGGCATAGGAAATGAATTAAAACAGGCTTAATACAATGATATGGCAAAGAATAATTCGCTGCTGTATAGGACATACTAAAACTGAATTTTTAATTCATAATGCTTTTAATCAGGTACGTTGTCATTGTTGTTAGTTGTTAATGATCTACTGGACACTATAATACATATAATACTATATACTATAATATAAGGATACGCAAGGACATGGAGATAACCTTGTTATTGTAACAAGGGCAATGGTAATGTCTTTGACCATATACAGCCAGCAATCTTAAAAATGTATAAAAGGGAAGTATTTGGGTGTATATTCAGCTAAAACATTCCTAATGACGTTTTCAAAATCAAAGAAAGTCGGTGTCAAAGACCATTTCATTAAAAATTCTAGGACAAAACTCTTAAACGAATAGAAATATTGAAGCAATTTTTAATGAAAGACTAAACTGAAAAGTCATGTAATAAACAATTTGTTTAAGCCGCAAACGGAATGTTATGACATAATCCATTCACTAAAAACTTTGGTTCTTCACAACACATGTTAACTTCACATACACCATAACTTCACAGACTGATGTTATCGGATGCATCTGAGTGTGACATCAATGGTTTTGTGAAATTGGTAACTAATGTAGCTTTTAGAAAGTTCAAAGATATATTAGCTAGGGATAGCCCGATTATTGACCACCTGTCGTACATTTGACACAGAAAAGTTATTAATCATCACACTTTTAGATAGTCTCATCAAAATCAGGCAATATGTCATCTATTGCGACTGGTGAGTAATGAAAATTCCAATATGGGTGATAAAATATTCAAGAATGTAATAAATGCCAACATTAGTAAATTGGCTTATATATTACTTGTTAAAAAGACCCTGAAAGAAAATTTGAATTGTGAAATCCTAAGTGATCATAACTAATTACTAATGATTAGAGAGAAATAGAAACACCAAGTTTTCACACACAAAAAGGATTTAAAAAATCAGGGCATTTCGAACACTTGGTGTTCACATTACATCTACAGTACAAACAAAATATGTATTAAAATATTGAAACTGAATAAAGAAAACAATCAAATTTAAACTAATTTATGAACTAAAAACAGTTCCATACCTACTTCACTAAGGTTATGTTGACATCTTAACTAAAGTTTTATTGTATGCAATAGTTTAAATTTCGGTTGTTTTCCTCTATTCAATTTCAAAATGTTTAGACATATTTTGTTTGTATTGTACATGCACCTGATGATAAACACTAAGTTTCAAAACGCTTAGTCTGATAAAATCTTTTTTTTTGTGTGTGAATACTTCATGTTTTTCTCTCTCTAATCATCAATAACTGCTAACATAGCTTCTGAGTAATAACTTATGGATAAGAACCTTCATTTCAGGAAAGGTTTCCTTGTATGGTATACTTCGGGGTGGAAAATTAATAGTGAACTATATTGGGCATTACAGGAAGAATTTTGACACTACATTGCTTTGGTAGGAGTAATCAAAATCCATCCGAGTGTTTATATTAGTCATGAAGATTAGCGTATTCTAAAAAAAAATACCCTTTCATTTGAGAACCATAAATTTTATAAGACAGTTAGGCCAAACTGATGGCTTTATAATTCATACTAATAATGTCTGATTTCTCATTAAAATCTGGCAAGTCAAAAAAATGAACTCATGTGGGTATTGGACTCATGGGAATACAGTGCAATGAGGAAGTGGACTGGCAGGAATGGATTGAACCCAAACAAACCTTGTGTAGCCAAGTATTTTATGCACAGCACCTTCTAGTTTCCTTATAGATACAAGTATTAAATGGGTAAGAAAGAAGCACATAAATGTTGAGCCTATGTCTACCAAAGTGTAATAAGTTCAATCCAAGAAAATTTAAAATTATTAATTTTGTAATAATAATTTATGCAACGTTAAACTGACACTATACGGATAATGTTTGATTCTGTCTGAACGACGCAGTAATCATTGAAATTTATGAATGTGAGATAATCACCTTAAGATGATAAGACATCTGTTAAGTGATAACTAAACCCAATTATAAGAGATGCTTCTGAAAGGACAATCATGATGCAGACCAAAGAACTGAAATGAGAAGTTGATTCTAGATACGACAAAGGGGAGCAAATATGTGAGAAGCTTTGGTGGTGGTGAGAACAAGGACACTTTCTCAATAATATTAATAATAAACTAACATAATAACAATATAATAATAATAATAATGAAAATATTTACCTATCAGATTGTTCAAAACCAATATTTCCAAGTTTTTAACAACCTATAAAATGGAAAGCCGTGGTTAAGACAGATGAAATTATTAAATTGATTATTAATGATTCTGATTATACTTTAACAGAGTTTTATATTTTGTCCACATGATAGCCTTATTAAATTAAAACCAATGCTACATAAATTATTAAATAATTTGATATAATGTTCACTTAGAGTGAAGTTGAGTGTAGGCCACATCAGTTTTTTTTTATTTTTAATATAAATTGTAAAATGGATAATATGGAAATTTTAGAATGATTTATAAATTGTAAAGAAAGAAATGAAACATACCTTTAATTCAACTCGTCTAGTGAATTTAGTTTTTTTTTTCTCTGATCAAAAATACTTTAACTTATTGGAACATTAGATTAATTAAGTTTTCAATTTCATTATTAATTTATTTAAAAATAACTCCTTATTTTAAAATTAAATGTGATGAAATTGAACGTACCAATCACAACTCTCAGACAGATATTTTACTTTATAAATCTCTATTGAATTTATTAATCAAGGACTGTATTCTTGAAGATAAATAATTATAATGTATCATTCTAATTATTTCGGTTACAGTTTCCAAGCTATATTAAATGAAGTTAAGTGTAATTAAGTTAAGGAATTACTCTTTGGATGACGGAAATTGCTGCTTCTAAGCAATTCTTGATTAGTTCTAATTACCACAGTCTTCTTTGCTAAATTGACGGAATCTTTTTGTTGCACAGTCAAAGTAAATTTCTGTCTGCTTATAGTTAAATTATAAGTTTATCAGAATAATACATTGATTTGTTTATAAATAGTAATAGAGCATGTTAATTTAAATGGATGACTATATGACAACTAAAAAAAATAAATAAATATGGTCAGTTGAAATAATATAACTAATAACTATTAGACTATAGATAGCACTGATAATGTTGAGCAACCGAAGGACAATTTTCTACTCGTGAGGTATAAATGAAATTAACCCAAGAATATTGCATTATACCATTTCTCAGTAGTTTTTTTATAATCATTATTTTATAGATTTTATAAAATAATAGTAACACATTTACTATTATGTCCATTGTGATTAAATATCGTTTTGCAACTGTTTTACTGATATACTTAACAGTGCTTATAGAAATTTGAATAATGAGTAGAATATAGTTACTGCTAACTGCTTTAAATGTAACAAATAATAATTTATAAAAAATAAAAATCTTTGTGTATAAAGACCCATATTTTTTGTTGTTATATTAATATCATACATACAACTATACAGGCAACTGCCAGGAAATCAAATTAACTAGGAGGAAAGCTACCAGTGCACAAATAAAGAGATGAGAAGTTTTACAAATTACATGTATTGAAGAGCAATACGTAAAGTATTAATAATTTTAACCAGAACTAACCTTAAAATTAGAGCTTAATAACTTTGAGATCTCAATAAATAATCAGAATGTGAAAATGAGAGTGAACATAGTTAAGAGAGGGGGAGAGTGAAGAGTATTCAAGGAATGAAAGATGACTAAAGTAACCAGTTATGACTATGTAGTGTATTATCGAACTTAAAAATCACCAATCCATACCTATCAAAAAATAATTGGACATATGAAATTTAGATGAGAGGAAGGAAGTTATTAGCTAGCAAAACGGTCATCAGTAGATTCATTACGAAAGTATCAAATGATTTTGTTTCTATGTCAGATTGCTATTTTATTTCCCACATGAACTCTAATATATTTGCAAAACGGGTTTTTACTAATTCTCAATTATTTTTGAGAATTCTAAACACAAACGTTTTACATCTGCTGCTTTTAAAAACTATCGAATACCTTCTGATAGTACAGCTTTTTTAACTGGATTAAAAAAGTTTGCCTACTTTTACATGGAATTCAAACAGATTCAATTCTTAACAATATCATCATATAATCATGATTATAATTAAATATTTATTAATATATGAGTTTGTTGGAGGCCTGTATATTTCATAGAAATATTAATAAAAATATTTATCAATCCATTAATTAAGAGAAACTAACAATTATTTTACTAAGTAGTTTTTTCTGATTGTTAATAAGCCTAAGTCAATAACGTTGAATCTGATACAGAAAGTATGTGTTCAATGCCAACCAAAATTCTAGTTAGAACAAATATTAAAGTAAAGTAAATAGTAAATATATGAAATATGTTTTAGATACATGAAAGTCTAGAACATATTAATGGTTTAGTTCCAGGTCCCGTTTAACTATATAGTTTTTTCTTAATCCATATTTATAAAATTGTGTGGAAAGATATAAAAATATTCAATTACTATTCTCAGAGGAAAATTTTACTTTATGAATGTTTATTAAATTTTATATTAAATTATTAATTATTAAATTTAAGTAATTGTATAGTGAGATATTTCTTTACTTCTGGTCAAGCGTGGCATTCTTTAGAACTTATCTAATTATCTTATAAATTCTGGTTGAAGGATGTAAAAATAACAATTTTAGTATAACTATTTACTGAAGGAATTATTAGCTGAGGATATGTACTGTACACTGAGAGATGGTTATAACCATATAATAAAATGTAATGCTCACTGATCGTATGTATATGCGTGTGCGTGCTGTATGTGTGATTGTGTGAATATCATGTTTACGTCTATCTGTCTATACATTTATATGACAAAGGGAATAAAATGATACATCAAAGTACACTGTTACTTAAAAGTACTACCGACCGATATATATTGGTTCGAACTAATTGTATAATGTACTTTCCAAAAAAGAAATCTGGTCATAAATTGTTAACCCCCTAGAGCAGTAATATAGGAGGTGATGAAAAATACTCCAATTTTCAGAATTAGAAACTGCAAGAAGTCTACCGCAATTACATACCTGAACCAATTTATTTAAGTAGATTTCTGATTTGGATCTTCCAATGCTACTTAGTGAAAACAAGAAAGTATTATGTTAATAATAAATTTCTCGTAAATGCCAATTAAACTAAATATTTAAATTTATTTGGAGATCATTGAAATAATTACTCGGGTCAACTACCTAAATGAAGTAAAGTTATCCAATTACTTAATGTACTCAATTATTGGATACAAAGTTAGGAGAGAAAGTTACCTCCTGTTCGTAATTCCAACTGTGTCATTTGTGTAAGATAAACTAATTGCTTTCCTGAGTTATTAGATTACCTTTTACTGGTGTTTACTCGTCCTTCCCAATGTCCACTGTAATCTCACCACCTTTTTTCCATATAGCCCAGTTTCTCTAATGATTCATTTATTTAATATTTCTCAAGTACTGTAGTTTAATTACTTTTAACAATTATTTTCATAAATACCTATTCCCAGTTCATATATACTTGCATTTCAATTTTTTTCTGCTTACTTGTTTTTCTGTGTGAATTACATGTAGTGATATAAAATTATTAGAATGCATTTATTCGATTAATATAGCTTTACAAAATAGTTTATATTAAATTAAACTGTATAGTTAAAATAGTGTGTATTTATGTTCCAAAGAAACTTACTTTGTACTAATAATAAGAGTTGTGATGTGTTCAAAAGGAAGGTTAATAATCATGTTCTGAGATATATCTATCCCCTTCGTACGTATACGGCTATAGTAATACTTGATAGCTGTGTTGTGGGGGCCAAGCTAGGCTATCCCAATTCCTATTTCCCAACACTGAACAACAGACAATTCAACTTGTTTCTCCTTTGAATGACTTTGATTTGGCTTTCAACCTAATCACAAACTAAAACAGGGAAGCTGTTAACAAAAAATATTATGAATCTCAAAAATACTTTTAGAAATTATTAAGATCTTACCAACTAAACTTTACAAGTCATTTATCAATTTCAATCAACATGAAAAAATAGAGTTCTAAATTAAAGTGTCAAACAAAACTCGTGGATATTAGAAGATTGTTAAGTGAAGGAGATTTGGTTCCAGTCAGTAAACAAGTCAGGTGAGTTGGCCTTCCAATACTAAGGATCGTAGATCCATAGAAAGAATGTAAATTTAAGAAACAGACTTTTTCTTCTCCTGAGTTAGTGCGATTATTGAAGCTGCATGATCCAGGTTATTGTACCCTGGGTGAAGTTTACCACACTGCTAAGGCCATGTGTTCAGATACTCTTCCGTAGGATAAATTACCATATACATTTCCTTGATTGTTAATTACATGTTACAGACAATCCTTTTCATTAAGGTTTACAAACTTGATTGCTCGTTCATAGCTCTTCCAAAAATTAAGTGGATGAGATCAGTTAAAGATCTACGTTTTTTGTTGCTTAGTTTAAGACTCTGCGCTTTATTTTGAAAATGATTCGATTTGGTTAGATCGTATATCTCGGGTAACTCACGATTCATACCTGCAAAATTGATGGCATTGTAAGCCGTAAATCATTAAATGGAGAGACATAAGCCATTTAAATATGCTAAGGAACGTTTGAATCAATAGGACAATTACAAGTTCAATCTGAACTGACCAAAAAGTAAAAAATATAAGAAATTTGATAAAAATTGTTATTTGTTTCGTTCCTCATCTTTTTACTTAGAAGAGGTAAACCTGGCCACAATAATTTTAACAGTATTAACACAAATTCTTCCTGGTTTAAGTCCAGTAGATTATTAATATACTGGAAAACTTCTGAGTCCGAACTTTCTTAATTAGTGCTTTTGAGCTTTCCTAACTCATGGCAGAATTCAGGTGAAACAACAAGTAAATGTACTTTTCCACATTGTTGTAGACATCAAATCGAATAAATTATATAAAAGTCAAGAATATCTTTTGACGCTGTCGTCTTTCAAACAAACTGTGCTTCAGTCAGTGGAATTCATTGTAAGGAAACAATTTTATTTATTCAGGATGGTTCACCGGCCAGACAACTTTTGAACCAAGATAATGTTATGATTCTGCCCATGATTGTGGGCTATCCTTATCATGATTTAATTGGCTACTGACGTTGAGGCACGACATTGCCGTATTTGTGCTGTAACTAAGTGCTTATATTTTCGAGATTCTATTTGATACATATGATTTATGTTATGATGCACAGAACTTGTTCCTTGATAATACCACTTACCAATCACTGGATAATTATTCCTGTATTCAACATGGATTAAATGAAGGGTTTTAGCTGGGAACTAATGTTACTTTATATTAGAAGTAAAATACTGCTTAGAAATAGGATAAACTACTTCGTATCCAAATGAAGTTAAAACATTACTTTGTCACTATTAACAATTACAGAAGAATATATAGATTAAATAACGATCTTACATGCTTCAGTCAAGTAAAAGGGTACCATTTTTATGAGGTAGACAGGTATAAAATAAATACTACAAGATATCTTAGAATAGTTGCAATATACTCTGATATATATATATATATATATGTAAACAGGAAAACGATCCAAAAGGACAAAAAGCTTTTCACAGTAAATCACAAACACAGAACAAAGGAACAAGGGAACAATCCTTATCCCTTAATATTAATAGTCCCTATCTTAACTCTCCTAATGAACGGTTCAATCGAAAATTAGAGACAGTAAGTGTGTTTGTTCCTTTGTTCTGTGTTTGTGATTTACCATGAAACATATATATATATATATATATATATATATCAGTTCAAAAACGAAGGAAAGCAACACACAGAGAAAGAAACACACTTACGAACTCAAATTTTCGGATGATCCCTATTCAGAACAAAAGAGAATGGGCAAGCACTGTCCGGAAACATAACGGCAGGAAACCGTCCCGGTAACCGTCCCCGACGGTTTCCTGACGTTGTTTCTGACATGCTTGGTCGTCCATTCTCTTTTCTCCTGAAGACGGATCATCCAAAAATTTGAGTTTGTAAGTGTGTCTCACTGTCTATGTGTTTCTTTCCTTATTTTTGAACTGATTTACGTCCAGTTTGGATCGTTTTTTCAAACTTTAAGTGAAATATTTATATATATATAAGCCCACTTTGATGTTTTGGAGGAATAAAGCGATTACTTGTAAGAGGGGAGCAGTACTCTGGGAGGAAGAGATTAAAAAAAAATGTTAAAAATGTTAAGGAGTTGAAATGTATAAAATGTTTTGTTTAGTGATATTAAAATAACAGCAAAATTAACAATTCGTACCATATGTACTTCTTTAATTTTCTACAAACCTATAATAATCACATACTTGCATACATGTTTTCTAAATTAATTAAGCCATGGCTTGATTAATAATTGTTTATGCTGTTATGCGTATCTAAGGTAGATTGAGAGGTATCGGTGTAATAAAGAAAAGGAGGGAGTAAAAGAGAGAGAGAGAGCGAGAGCAGAAGTGAGAATGAGACAAACAATGAATGAGAGGTAGGTGAAAAGGTTTTAGAGGGCCTGACGAATAATATACAAACGGTAGAGGAAACTAATTGGTATAATTTCCACTTCTCTAAGGTCCTTGGAAGCCTAAACAAACATTCATATTGATTCAACCTGTTCTTTAACTTTTCCAAAAAGCAGCCTTCTGTATATGTTCTTTATTTAACAACTTATTTCAAAAGTAGTAAATTGAGTATCATTATAATTGTAGAATACGTTAAAGAAACAATTTAATGAATTTCAGAACTCCATATTCCACTTCAGCCTGCAGAATGCCTATGAATGCAATAATTTGTGTTTGTGTGTGGTTTGGTATTTGAATATGTCTGTGCGTGGGTGTGTGTGTGTGTTGTGCGTGTGTGGGTGTGTGTGTATGTATGTGTGATGTTTTCATGAGAGATTCATAGGTGAGTGAGTAAATTAGCTTTCCAAATATTGTGAATGCACTACGGGCGATACTATTCTGTATAATTTAGTTAATATATTATATATGAATTTAAGTAGTTTTTCTAATTAATATTATTACTATCGAAATAAGGGCCTGAATGTCATCGGACTGATGCACAAAGTGAATATATCTTATATATTCACTTATCATATTATTCTTATATATATCTTCCGTTTCAATATCCAAATAAACTTTAAAATTTATATACATTAATGGGTATTATAATTGTTCATTGATAAATATCCCTCACTTTTATTGGTTTAGGTATAATCTACCAATAATTTCAAACGTACGCCTTAATGTAGATTGCCTTGATATAACTTGGGTGGCCCTCATTGTAATTAAAAGAAGGGCTAGTAAGTATGTTGAACTGGGATAGGTACAGTTTAAATGGCAAGTTTTGTCCTATATTGCGATAGTTTATTTCAAATTATTAATTGACAATTTATTGCAGAAAACAGCCAAATACTCTTGTGTAGAGTAACTTTCCTGAAATTAACTTGCTTCAACATTCCACAGTATGATTAATATTCTTAATTTTTTATGGTCATATATTCATAATTCTATTTGATAAGGTGTAAAAAATTGGTTTCATTGAATACCAGTTTGATCGATAGTTGATATTATTATTAAATACGCATGTAATTTTGATTCTAGAATTAGAATTCAAATATACAGTTCTTTCTAACTCCGCTAAGTATTTTACCTGAAGGAATAAACCATATCCCCGTAACCTGAACCTTATTTTTCGTCCAATGGTTCTTTAGAATGAATCAATAAAAATTTTGACCCAACTAATTCACCTACCTTATTTTCATCAGTATGTGCTATTTTTTATGTCAATCTAAATTTCAAGATTGATGATAACTTAATTGACCTATATTTCCTCATTGGATACATGTACTAAGGTGAGATTGATTTTTGTATTTCGTTGGAACATCTCATTGCTACAAGGGTAATCAGTTGAATTGTAATTGATGTATGTTGACTAGTTCTTGATTTTTTAAAATAAAATGGTTGTTAAAAGCATTAGCATAACCCGTATTAAGTTGTTCTAAGACAGCCATCAAAACAAAGTATATTATGGTAAGTTAGTTCATATCATGGTTCTTAATGCCTTAAAGACTATTTAACAGATTATTATAGTTACTTAATACATTGTATTTATGAGTATATTATATATAGTTTAGAGATAATCAATATTAACATTCAATCAAAATTACAAAAGTTTAAATGTTTAATTTACTTACAATTTTAATTGTTCCCCATTTAAAAATAAATGAATAATATAAATGTGAATATTAAATATGCCATAATGCCCCTTTTGATACATGTTACTTCATCAAAGAGGATCATTCTCATAAAAAAGACCTCATCGTCTTCTATGTTCCATATCCCCTTTATTCCGACAGTTTTGATGTTATAAATACGCTGTCAATTATTTGTTCCGTATTTGGTGTCCTCTTTTTTAAGCAATTTGGAACTAATTTATAGCGCAGTTCTAGATCTTCTACCCACGTAGGAACGTATTTCACCCCAGTATTGGATTGGTTGGCTGCTGTAGCATTTCTAAGCATCTTTTTTAGATACTCCCACTACATACTCCTTTCTTCATGTCGTCTTCATAAACCTTCAACTCTACCATTTAGTATACAACGACTGTGCATTTTTATAATATTTGTCATCAACCAGTTGACAGTAAAAAAAGTAGGAAGTGTAGTGCAAAAAAACTCAACAGTAAGAGGTTTGTCAATCTCCGATTACTCCCAATGACCGGTAATCATTCCCCGGTATTTACTTGCTTCCAGGCTAGAGTCAACTTATTTACTCTAGATTAATTTACAATTTTTGACCCGTCAGAATATCAAAATGATGCCTCTTTCTTAAATGCAAGAAGCTGTCACAAATAATTATTTCTGTTTACTTGGTTAGCTCCTGTAACACAACTTATAATTATCGTAGGGATTATCTATGAATCGTAGTATAATTCTTGGTAAAAATATCAAAGTAGAGGATGATTATTAATTTTTCAATACTGGTGTTATGGAAAAGTGTCAATGATTGAGATAACCCTAGATGCAGTTGTTGTATACCACTCTGCATACGGATAGGATACCATTGGTGTTACCATAGCAGGAATGATCATTTTGTTGAATCAAACTTAAGATATAGTTCTAAAACCCCGTACGAATCTCTTACAGCAAAATATTGCTTTTGTGCCCTTAGACTATGTGGCTGTTGTATGACTTTTCCGGTAAAGTCTTTCATAATAAAACTAAAAGCGCATTCACCATTACAAAGTTACAAGGACTATTTCAGAGAGATTAATTTTCAAAACCATTCTTCATTACCATCATTCAACAATTTGAAGACCATGTACAATAATCTCGAAGACAATAGGGTCATGCATTCATTTTTTTAATGACACGGTCATCTATATACCTTTGCGTATCATAACCTTCATTATTTAGAGTATTGAGTATGTCATCTCAACAAATTATTACAATAGAAGCGATGAAACATCCTTGGGGATAGTCTTTATCGTTCATAATTTATGTTGTGGTAGTCCAATTTATACGATACTTTTTATTCCTTTATATTACTCTAAGCCATTTTATAGCCACTGGAATAATTAATATAAGTATCAGTGATCATTAATGAATTCCAAAGACCATGAGCTCCTTCTGTATCCAATGTGTCAGTCATATTGATTCCATTAAGTTGTTACTAACCCAAATTTTGGAACAGCTTCTGTCGGTATCCTTTGTGTATCCTGTCCTGCCATCCCACGAAAACGTATGTAGCGAGTCATGCAAACTATCATTTTTGTAATCTTTGATTTATTATAGGTAGAACATAAATTATTTTTAAAACATTTTTTTTTGTTCCTTGTCGTAACGCTATAAAATAAGCTTAGTTACATTACCTAATATGATGTTTGTTATAGTTGTCATAGACAACAAAAAGTTTACATTCCCATACTATAATATTACCTACAACAATAAAGTTTTTAGACACACTAAGAAGTACATATATGTCTTTCACTTATTAAGTTCAAGAGTAATACATGTAGATTTATGAGAACATATTTGTTAAAAAACCATCCTAAGCATATTAAATTAAATTATCTTTTCACTTTCCAATTCATAGTTAAAATTTTAATTGTCCTTAGTATACCAACTATTTAAAATATCATCGTTTTTCTCTTATTAAACCTTAAAATAAGAATTAGATTTACAAAATTCTATTAATAAATTTGACACCATTTGAAAAGAAATCTGACTGTATTTCTATATAAGGAAAGAAAATATGGCAACCATCTAAACATATATGTATGTATACCTTATCGGTAAAACGTCAAAAAACGACTTTCGGATCTTCAAAATATCTTAGGACCACCAATATCTTAAAATTCAGTATTTTATGATTATTACACTTATAGTAATGTAAATATATGGGCAGCATAAACATAATGTTTATCCTAAAATAAGTAAAATTAGAATAAGTTCAACTTGAGTTGATTGGTAATAAAGACATAACGTAGAATAAGACGATTTGAGGCCTTTTACTAATCATGTCAGCTCGATTTGGAGTGTGACTGTTATCTCTCTTTCCAGTTCAGTGGAAGATAACACCAACACAGATAAGACTGTTTAGAGGGCATGAGGGCAGATGAATGTAGAGCTTTGTTGATGATAACCCCATAGGAGTTACTAAAAGGGTTTTTTTTTTATGGTGCAGTCTCTCAAATAAAAGCTACGATAACGCCTTTTTTTAGTGATCATTAAACCATGTAATGTTAATGGTTAAATAATATTCTTTGTGTCCGTATTTTTTTTTAAAATATAACATTTTCTTATATTCTTTTATGTTATTATTTTGCATTATTTTGGAAACAAATTATAAAATAATTTTTATAATTATTTTAAAAAAGAAAAAAAGAAAAGAAAACGTAAGTACAAGCACATTGCGTAAATGACGGATAAAAGCGAACAGTGCAATGATGATGACACTTGCGTTAATCAAATAGAGGCGCTGTTTCTTGGAACTGGATGAAGAGTAGTCCACATATATTATAAGAAGGGAGAGGAAAGGTACAAAGAAAATAACTGAAAACATAAAAAATAAGAAAAAGCAAATAACTAAAAAGTTATTGCTAAAAACAAAAAAAAACTAAATGATAACGGATAATACGAATAATAACAAGTAGAAAAATAATAATATTATTAAAATTATAATAGTTATACATATTATAATAGTTATAATAGTTTTTTAACTAATTTTATTTATTTCTATGAAACTTATAAACAACAATCATGGTTGATAGAGAAGAAAATTTAGAAACCAGTGAAAAGAAACCCGACATGAATAGCATGTAGTCCATTATTCCAAGTTTGGTATTCACTTTTTAATCGCTGTATTACCGCTTGAAATCAATGCAATTTGTCTCTATTAATAATTTTTGGTTAATGTTTCACAGAATTTAGTTTTTTAAAATTAGCATTTAAGAGTTAAACAAACATTTTTTGAAATTATAATGCGTACCACAAAACTCTTTACCTTCCTTGTAATTTCTACAAAAAATTATTGAGCTCATCCTATTAAAATATTTTTTTTTTTTTTAGGAATTGGTGATATTTTAATTTCGGACCATCAAACTGTTTATTTTTCCAAAAAAAAAAAAAAAAAAATGGGATAATTTTACAAGTATAATCTGTTATAATGATCACTTAGAGTATATTAATAAACAGTTATATTAGAAAAAAGTAATGTTTCACATCTTTTACTGACAAATCTTTAACGGTTGAGAAATTCTGTTAATGCCAATTATTATAGGTATACTCTATTTTCTATTTTATCGAGGTAATCTTTTTTATTTAATACCCTATTATGAGTCATTGCATCCACTTCCTTGGACAAGAACTTGTTTATTAAGTCTTAAGGGAATATTTAAAGTAGTAGTAAATTCACTTTTTACTTTACTATAAGTAAAGTATAGTGATCGTGAAAAAATTCGATCTCGAGATTTTGACGGAATTACATGTTTTGAGGTCCCAGAAGTCGTTTTATGAGGTTTTTACGATGATGTCTGTGTGTGTGTGGGTGGGTGCGTGGGTGGGTGGGTGGGTGGGTGGGTGAGTGTGTTAGCATTGCTTGTTACCACGCTACGGTCCAGAATCTTTGATGGATCAAATTGATATTTTACACAAAAATGGGCCTCATAAAGACGAAGATCCCTATTGTTTGGGAAAAATTATGCATGATGGGAAAGTCACTTTTTTTGCCAAAAACCGTTTTTTTTAAAACATTTATTTCTCCTAAACTGATAACCCTAGAGTTTTGAAATTTTGACATTATCTTTGAGGTTTCAAATGCAACAAAAGAAAAATATATTCAGAATTTTAAAAACAACAGGAAATATTTTTTTTTCAATAAAATGTAAAAATTTTGACTTATAATTCAATCTCAAACCTTGTGAGAGCCATACAAGCCATACTGTTTGACAAACAAGAATGAAACTATGCCTATAAATAGAACATTATATGGAGAATGAGTTGAGATATTTTTTTCTAAAATTACATTCGCTAAAGCGGCGTTACAGTACGATTTGTGTTTTCAGAAAATGTTTTTTGACGCTAAACGGCTCGTTAAAAAATAATGGAAATTTCACGAAAAATGGAACAAAAAATTATCAATTCATAAAAAAAAATCATGAAGTTTCAATTACGGGAAAGAGCAACAACGATACAAAAATTCTTTGTTTATCCTAGACTAAGAGATGACCTGCTATACTTGTCGAATTTTTTGTATTTTTTTACATTGTTTACATTGACTTAGAAATTTTTTGAGTGAATCCACTGATATAAAATTGATATTTATAAAGGAACAATTTAAAATGTTTATTGACTTATATGAGATGTAAGAGGAGTAATATGTGCAGGAAAATTATAACACTCACTCAGAAAAAATCGTATATATGTTATTTGACAAAGGGGAAGGAAAATGATCTTGTTAAATACTAAGGAAGCCATAAAGTTCCCAGTATAATAATTCGGTAAAAACGAAAAATGTAAAAGATAATTCAAAATTAAAATCCTTCGTTTAGAGATTAATAAATGTAATTATCGTACATCTTTAATTAACAAATCACCTTAAAACAACATTTTCTTCGCTCATTAAGATGTTTTCAGAGAAAAAAAGGGTATTTTCCTGTTTTATATTTGAAATTTTACTTTAAATATTCAATGTAGAAGGATGTCAAGTAAACGATGTAAGAAATTTACTGGCTATTTGAACAAAAGTCATGTTCTCTTGTAGGATAATATTTCGTTTCAAGAAATGTTCACTTTGGTTTTTCAAAAATGTATTACTGCTGTAGTTATACTAATGAAATTATTTGCAAATAAAAATTATTTGTGATGTACAAAAATAAGCTTATAAATTTATATGTCCTTCAATCACTATCTGTACTACCTCACGAATGAAATGCTAATAATTATACCCCATTTAGATATTTATGTTATGCTTAAATGAGACGTTATGTTTTATATACTCAAGAAATTTGACATTAAGTTACTTATAGTAAAGTAGAGTGTAGGCCACTCTAGATTTTTTCTGTTGCTATAATTTGAACAAAGTTGAATATATTTGCTCCCTAAACTCTGAGCATCAAATAAAGCTACATGAAATAGTTTAAACGATAATATTTGAGATATTTGACAGTCAGACAGAGTTAAAACTCTAAATGACTGGAAGTATTTTTAGTAAAACAACTAGATGGGTTGGGATTACCTACATGCAGGAAACATAGGTTTGGGAATGGGTTTTATTTACGGACGTACAAGTATGATAAATGCGGTTAACACTGGTAGCTTCTATCCAGGCAACCCTCGCCTATGGCAATCTACAATATCTCACAGTAATCCACCAAATATTCATCATGTTACTGTTTTCAACTTGAGCACAACTTCATCTAAATAGGTGATCAATAGTAAGATCAAGGTTCAGTTGACAAACCGTGGAATGAGTCAGACAACAGATTTGTTCATTCTAGGTAACTTACTACATTAACGTATTCAGTCAAGGTGATTATATAAAAATAATGTTTTATCTAATCTTTTTGTCGACCTAATTTTTACTAATATATCCTTCTCCACATATGTTATAACAAAACATACGAATAATCAAGAGTGCCTTCATTTTGAAAATTGTCATGTGCCTTACTTAAAATACGTTAAACCTGACCAGCGCTACCGCTTAACCATTTAAAAGGCAATTTCACTAAGTGTAGCTACATTCCTAATTTAATGAATGATAGAGTCTTACCTGCAATTAATTATTACCACCCGAGACAAAAAGTGATGGTAATATTAATTATTATTAATAATTACTCATTATTAATAGTTTTTCACTGAGGCTCCTCTATTTTTCATCGTCCGCTTCTTCAATTTCAATCGACTCACATAAAATATCCCATGGAAATTCCTAAAATTTATGCTTATGGGTTCCCATTTTTATCCCAAGCCTCTTTCTTAGGTTGGTGCTATGCAGCAGTGTGGATATCGTAAATCTCAGCTTTGTGCGATAATCAATCGTAAATTTTATCACACTTCCAACTTAACTAATTATACCTAGTCGTTAAATGGCAAAACTTCTGAATTTCTTGAAATTGCGTCAACTGATAGGACGGTATCCAAGATTTAGTTTCTACTTGGTAGAGATTGCTTACTCATTGCCGTTGTTTCAGCACCTCAGCCTTCGTATTTCCATCCATCCAAACTGCAGCAGACTTAGTTTTAATAACTATTTCCACAACTCTAAATAGTTATTATTTTTTAACAACTCTATGATTCAAACTTTATTGTCACATTGGGTACAAATCACCCTTCATTTTGCTACATTAACTCCTAGACACAATATCAATCCTTACTCTTTTAATGACTTTTATTTACTTTTTTTTTCTTTTACTCTGTTACTTAACATTATGACTTTGTTCTGAGTTTGTTTACTATTTTATTTTCCTTAATTGCTTTATTTGATATTTTACCATTTGTTTAAAGAAATTTCATTAATTTCTTTCATTTAAAAATGTTTAAACCCATATTTTAACCCAGTTTTAAACCTGAAGAACTGACCGAGTCCTGATAAACGTTTATTTTGTTTCTACTTCACGGTGTTACTTATATATATATATATATATATATATATATATATATATATATATATATATATATATATATATATATGCTTTTAAAAACTGGATGTCTGTTTCCACTTGATTTAATTTTGTCTTATATTTTTCCAAAATACGAAATTTTTTCTTCAACTAAGAACTCAACTTAAAAATTAATTCACCATAATTTCTTGTTTTATTATTGAACATGTTTCGGTGTACGTTCACCATCTTCAGCAAAACACACGATTAATTACAATAATGAATGAATGTATTGAAGAAGGACTGCTCCCAACTTTTACAAATATATATATATATATATATATATTAATGTTCAAACCACAAAGAGTAAAAAAACCAATAGAACTTGAGAAATAGAGTTTTTAATTCTTAGTATGATTCCTGTCTGATGACAAAATGTGAAAGGCCTCAGAACATTTATTTCAATTGTTTTCCTTTTTTTCTGTTTTAAACTTCATTGATTGCGTCACGTATATTTTGTAATTCTTCTGGGTATAACCACACACACACACACACACACACATATATATATATATATATATATATATTTGTTGGTTATTTCAGTTATTATTTCAGAAGCAATATTAATATCTTTGGCCCTTAAATTGGTTGTGTTATGTGATCAAGTTTTATGAGACATTGATTTCATTTTTCAGGCCAGATATGGCGTCTATGAGAGCTCTTCAGGCCAAAGTGAAAACAGCAGTGGAGGATGCCCCAGTCAGACGACAAACATCTGTCCAAGACGGAGAAGCAATTAAGATTGTGATACATGACGTTGATTGTGACACTTCTTACGGTAATATTTATTACGTAGCTTTATCATTTAGTTACAGTTTATAACACATTTGTAAATATTTTTTAAAGATTTGACTCTAATATTGACTGATTATTATGTAAAAAAATAATTCAATCATTGATGAGGTAATACAGATATAAGGACGCAAAATTCAACTAACAGTAATCACTTTCTTTCATATTTAGTTACATTAACCATTAATGCATTTTATCAAATTCAAACAAAACAATTTGGTTTGAATTAAATGGATTTTTAAATAAATTAGTTTTTAATAAGTAATTAGATATCCAAATTAGAGAATATTTTGAACTTAAAACTCAATATGACGTAAACGTATTCTTTTTAAATTTAGCCAACTATTCTTGTATTCTTGTGCTGTTAATGACAGAGATATTACTTTTTTATTTTCTTTATTATAACCATTTGGTGAACAAATTAATTTTAAATTATAAATAAATAAAGAATTTTTATTTACTTTACTACTTAATACAAATTTCTAAAACAACAAAAAGGAAAAATTTTAAAAATGTAAAAATTTTGACTTGTGGGTTAATGTGAAAGCTTTTAAGGAGTTTATGTCAAATAATCTTTACGATCATTACGTTGTTTTTCATTTTTATATATTTTTTACTTATGGTAAAGTAGATAGCCACACCTGATGTTTAGTTATGATTTTAAAATATAAGTGTCTTATAATATAGGAACCATTTTTTATGATATATTAATTTTATTTATAATTAAGGGATAATTTTCCCTCGTTATTTTACAACCGATAAAGTTTTTGTTACTTTTATGAATTATAGTGATCATACTAATTAAAAAGCTTAAATTTGATTAATTAAATTGTATTTTGTTAAAATCAAATGGATACCGTCCCCCGAATTAATTTTTATTATGTCTTAGCGTACACAAATAAACCTGATTGAAAGGCTTTAAAAAAATACATTTCTATGATTAGTGGAACATTTTTATTGTATATGTATTAAATTCAACGTTCATGGGAATGTTCTTTACACCAAGTTTTACTAATGTTTACCAAACTCTCGTGATTTTTTAGTTATTCTAGAAACGTAAGTTTTTTATTTCATAAAATTTCATTAAGTATTTACTAAAGGGGAAATATTACACTGAAATATACAGTAAATAACTTTTATCTTCAAACTCTTGTCAGGTTGTGCCAGGAATATAATTTATTTTTGTTTTCATTCACAGCATAGAGATTGATCCCTAAAACAAGTGAAGTGAATAAATCGCTAGCAAGTTTATTTTATATCAACGCATTTAACTACAGAGGAACAGTGTGAATTTTCTAGATTAAAAACCGAAGATATCACCTGCTAGGCTTCAAAAAAGTAATTTATGGTAGGAGATATATAAAATATATATGACATTAGTTTATAAAAAATTATCCCAATGTTCACCAAAAACTATTTTTATATTGAATGGCTTCTTATATCTACGTTTTCTCCTTAGGACAGCAGAAAATAGAATTGCATGCAGATAAATGCGATACTGTTAATAAAATCAACGCTGTTGACATAAAATCAACGCTAATTCACAATGTTATATCTTAAATATTTACTTACAAATCTTAATTTAATTAATTGAATTTTGTAGTTAGTTTAAAGATTATATATACATGATATTATATCATATAATAATTTTATCCTTTAAATATAAATGCTTCATATTTACACGAAAAACGATTTTAGGAAATTAGGTTAAGATAAGGTATATTTGGATTAAGTTTTATGTAATTATTTTCATAAAAATCTATCTTGCAAAACTTCGAAAAAAGGTATTGTTTAGAATATTGCGAAAACATATATGCTTGTTATTCGAATGTTCCAGTTGTTCTCATAAATATTCTCTTAAATGCTCTTCACTTCAAAAAAATAATAAAACGAAAAAACCTTATCATTTGATTAATTTAGTCAAATATATAATCCGACGCATCTGTTGTATTGCAGAGCTTTGTTTCTGTTATTTCAAACATAAAAATTTCATTAAATTCTTTGTCTTAATACCAATTTATTCCAATTATTGAGTTTCATATATTGTATTATTATATTTATACAAAGGATGGTTTATTTTTTGATAGCTTACCTCTTTTATTTATTGGCACGATAAAAGAGTTGATATATCTATATATATATATATGGATGTAAAAAGATTTCACATAAACATGTGAAATAACAATCAATGGTCAAACCACAATATTAAACGCGAAAACAAGACTAAGATCTTTCAACCGTTATAAGCGGTCTTCGTCAGAGATCAGTTGGGTTTTTGACTCTGACGAAGACCGCTTGTTACGGTTGAAAGTTCTTAGTCTTGTTTTCCCATTTCACTTTATGGTTTTTCATATGTGGATGTATATAAGAACATATAAGAAATATTCGACTACCCGAATAGTAGATCGTAAGCTACTCCAGAATTTTTGAATTTTGCTTAATGAATTAAAAAACTATTGTTACTTATACAACAGAATTGTCAGCACAGTCTTTTTATTATTAATTTTTGATGTGTCAGATCCCAAAGCTAAGTGTTGTCATCTGTTCTTGACAGAACTTGCGTGCAATAAAACTTTTCTGCAGTATGAAAAATATTTTCATTCTAAATTAATAAAATAAAATTTCTGAACTAAATGTAATCCTGTTCCTTTTTTGTTATTTCTTTTCTTTTTTTTAATGGTTCATTTGCCACAACAAGAAGATTTCCTCTGGGATTAGTCCTTTGATTATTAAAATATAATTACCAGCAAACGCTATAACTTTAGTATAGTTGGTATATTCTAGAATCTAGGTTTGCTAAATTGCTAGAGAAAACTTGTGAAGAAAGCTTATGATTTTTGCGGAGAATTTACAACCTTTTATTAAATATATCATGCTTTATAAAAGAAGTATCTTCTGGTTATGTTGTATAAATTACGATTGTACAATTGAAAGAATGTAGTGACTAACAATCAAATGATCTTCGACTGAAGAGAATCTAATCAACATCCATGCGATTGGAAATCCTATACTTAACAAATGATTCAGATTCAATTAGAGCATCAACAGTACTGCGCCGAGATCTCAAACCAACATACTGAATACTGATGAGTCTCATATGTTTAAAAATAGCAGACGTGCCCTTTTTTGACGGGTATTTTACAAAAATTCAAAGATGATATATGCTATTTCAAAATATTATTAGAACAATTGTTGAATAGGAAAAAATATATTAATAGCACAGTGTTAAGTAAGTGCCTCTGTATACAGCACATTACCTGTCTGTCCTTCAGGTGAATGCAAGAACAGAGAGTTGGAGCCTCTGACTCTTAAACAAGAAACATACAATTAACCATGTGAGAAGGACTTGGTCTCACTTCAGTTCCTGCTATAGACAGAGTTTGGCCTTACCAATTACTTACCGTCATTGTGAAACAGACGCTGACGGGAAATTGCAACTGTTCGATTGAAAGGTACAGTTGCTAGGTATAAATGGTATGCGTGGTATAAACACTGACTCCCCAGTACCCAATCATGATGTCAGCCTCTACGACGTATCTGTGCAAAACACGAATTCAGTGTTTGTCCCGTTGCACATTTTTGGGGCACTCAAGTTTCGTAACAGATGCCCCTACTTTAAGAGTTTCAAGTCATGAGCAGGCAGTCCAGGAGCAGTCATGGAGTCAAGAAATTCAATTGGATAATGAACTGCTTCCTCATCACTAATCACTCTGTTTACTGGTTTGTAAGTTCTTTCCTCAGCTACATTTAGAGCAAGAACTTGTTAATTAAGTTTTCCTGCCTGCTCATTTGTAGGGATGAGGAGTGCTAGTCCGCAAAGACGGTTTTTATAAATAGATTGCAGATCTTGAACTCCAGAAACAACTTGTCAATTATCTCTGGGGATTAAATGCAATTGAAGTAGAAATCAACTAACAATACGTACTATCTTTACCTGTATATTTTCATAATAAACATAGCTATGAAGTTAACCAAAGTTGATTATGTCTTATGGTGGCTAAGTTTACTTGGGGCAAAATTTTGCGGACAAACTGACAAACCGACAGAAAGAAATGTTTCTAAGGGTTTTCTAATGTATAAAACGTAAAGATAACATGAAATGAGTCAGTTCTAAGCAATGTACAGACAAAAACTTTCTTTTATTTCTATAGATATTTGTTTTAAAAGTAGAAAGACCATCATTTTCATTTAATACCAATATCAACTTGAGACCAAAAATAATCTGCGCCTTCTGGTTATCTGTTCAAGCCTATGGTTTTGCACTTCAGTATTAATGATTGTGTCCAAATCTGTACTATAAATCCAGTAAGCACAATTAATAAATGAAACACTGGCTGCAGTAAAATCCTCATTTGTAAACAGTGTGTGGAGTAGAATATAAATATTTTATTATTACGACAAAAACTGCTTTCTCCTTTTCTTGCCAGCTTGCAATGTTTACTAAGCTGTCTTATTATTAATATCATGTAGCTCTTCCATCAGAATGACGTCAATAGTTAGTTCTATGACATAATTGTTTTGATTGGCTGTTGCTGATCGACGTTCTTGTATATCAATTATTAATTGTGTATTAAACGCTCAATAGTTATTTTGATACAGCTTTGTTTAATATTATTATCCACAAAAGCCAGTATCTCTATTCTGCATTGCACATAAAGATACAATATACCTTAACATTGTACATACTGTAATTGAATCAACGAGGAATGACAGACACGCACTCTGCATATCTCCATATTATCATCCATTTTTTTTTTTTTAGATAGAAAGTGTTTCTATATAGTAAATTATACTTTTATAGTATAATGACTTCTGCAAAATCCATTCTCTTTTTTTTATTTAGATGGGATAAATTTTCTATCATAAGCAATATTTTAAAAAATACCTCAGTTATCTTTTATTATAACTTCAGCTCTTTTGTCTAAATTTACATTGCCTGAAATATTGGAAATTATTACTCCTCGATTGTACTTGGATCCTGTATTAGGTTTTAATTGATCAATTTTGTCCATTGTGTACAAAGCTTTGACTTGTCCTGTGTTCACTTTGACATTTTCTTTGAATTAAAACACTACCACTATTCGGGAATGTAACAGACGTAATACTAATAATTAGTTTGGGAGGATCAATATAGGTCACCATTAGTTCTGCCCACGATTGCTATTTTTGATATTTTATGTAGAATCAAGCTTCATACAGTGGTCTCAACTTGTCATTTAAATTTAATTTGGAAGCAACTCTCACTTAACTAGGTTGTTTTTGAAAATGAAAATCTGATATTGGCATACATGATACTTGTATGTCTTAACTTCATCATTCACATTAGGATAGTTACTTTTGACGTATGGTATAATGCAGTACCATACTTATGTATTTTTAAGTCTTTATGCAAATTTCTGTTTCTATAAGTTATGTTTCATAGAGTGGTTGAAACATTCTTGGAAAGTATGAAGCTGTTTGAAGTTATTAATATTGTACGTTATAAACTGTGTCAATACCCTATCGTGGTCACATTCAGCTTTACTGAGAAGGTACAAAGAAGTAAATTGCCAAGTCACTACTTTGAGCTAAAAGTAACCACCAAACAATAAATCCGCAGGAAACACTCATGCTCTCAACTATTTGCCATCTGGACTCAAACGTATGTCTACAGAAAATAACGTGGATATTTACCAGTCACAACTTACGGACAAAGACAAGGATACGCCACTAGCATCGCAACGCAAACAAAAATAACCTGGACAGTGCCCATTCAAATATGACCCATCTGTGCTGCTTTGAATATTTAATAACTTCAATTCTTGTTTTTTAAATAAATGTGTGTATATTTGAAGTGAACAAAAAGAAATATTGAAACATTCACATTTTCTTTATGTATACTGGAATTCGACTAGTTGATTGATTAAAGGATGATATTACGTCGCTCTCATAATTGTTTACTGCTTGCGGTATATTGAGTGTGTTGTAATTTATGTAGTAGACTTGACATCAACCGTGTTAGGTCTTCGCATGAACGCGCACAAACCCACGGTCTTAAAACGTATACTTGCTCGTTAACATTGATTCTAATTTTGATACATTTAGCTTCATAAACTTATTCCAAATTCCATTTTAATATGGTTTTTAGCAAGATATATGCTACATGTAGTCGTAAAATACATATTTGAATATCTCATGTCTCTGGTAATAAAATGAGCAATCACTTATTGCTCAATACTTTTACGTATATTCTAACGACTGAAGTAGAACTGAAGTCTTTAAATTTAAGAACTACAGTTTATGAATTTTTATAGCTCAAGAAGATGTACGTTTTAAGTTGATGAAAAAGGCTTAGAATTCTATTGACATTAAACTTTTTGCATTTTATAATTTGAAATATTACAACACAACTGCAGTTGTGGTACAGTCTTTATTTAATAGTAATTAAAATAATTAGTTTCACGTTAGTTTGCGGTGATTTATTCAATGTTTCCTGGCTTATTATATCTATAGCATAGTATCAATTAAATGAATTTCAAGGCATTTTACTAAATGGTTCATCAATCTAACAGAAAAAAAAAAAAATTTAATAATGTGTAATTAATTTTTCTCTTCTGAACTATATGTTAACCTAAAAATGCTGTAGGCTTGCACTAGTCTTTCTTCATAAAGCTTATGTACCTAAAACTTCTCATAAAAAAAAGAACATAATAGTTATATTTGTTAATGCAATAATACCCTTATTGAATATATTCTAAGTTCACGAAATATTCATATATAGTAAATTTACTTTTTTTGGGTCACCGAAGTAGAAGGATAAACGTTTTTCTAGTTAATGTGATAAAGAATGATAAAATATCGTTTCCATGATTCACTACTACCAAAAAAGAATGGGTCTTCCGAACTCACAAAAATTTGACATTTGTATTTTAACAAAGTTAACAACAGTTAACTGGTGCTTGCTTTTATAATTCAAGAAGTTCTATAATTCTTACACATAATATTAACTGTTTAAATGACCTTTAAATTTCTTTAAATAGACTTTTAAATATCAATTTTCTTTGATTAGATTGAGATAAAACATGTTTGATGCCATAAACTTGATATCACTATATTTATTTAAGATATGATGTCATTTAAAACATTCTTAGTTCCACTACTTATTTTTCATGAGAGGTACACTTGGAATAAACTTGTACAGATAATATGGTATATCATTTAAACAAGTTTTACATTTCCACCATTTATGGTACTGAATATAGGTCACTTGAAATAACAATATATGTTTAGGTGAATTATGGAATCGGGATTCCGTCAATTTTCTAGGTTCAAAATTCAAACTCTCGTTGCCGACGTTACGTTTTTATTTTAAAATATTTTCGAGAAGAAAAAATTTTTGAATTCTTGACTATATTAGTCTAGTCATAGTCAAAGGTTTTGACAAGTTAAGATTGTTAGTTCGTTTAAAATATGTAAATACGTTTTCTTATAGAAAGCATTCTGACTCGTACCCATCAAAAAAGGTTTTAAATAAAACCAAAAGGTGGCAAGCGAATTTGATGTTTGAAAATTAACCTAATTCCTATTACATAATACACCTATTCTATCAAACGGATGATTTATTATTGAATTTGTTAGATTCATGTTTAAATACCTGTTTGATATTAAAACATATTTCTAAAAAATATATATGATTAGATACTAAATATTTGTTGAATATATAATATGTTTTGAACACGTTTTATACCTTCACGGTTTATGATACTATTTATTAGAAGATATTATTTAAACTTCTAATATTTGAATTATTCTTGAGAGAGTAATTGAAATAGTGATGTACGTCTGTTATACATATTTCATACCACCATCTGTTGTGATATATTAGATATTACACTTTAAATAGCGGTATATTCTTATAATAAGACATAATTTAAACATGTTTATAACTACACCATTTATAATACTTGATACAGTACGCATTAAACAATGTTATATATTTACTTTACAAGACGTGTAGTATATTAAATATCATTACGTGTAATTTATATTTAAAGGTGTTGACGTGTTGTTTCAGCCAAAATCGCTGTACATGTAAGAAATTTCCGGGCTCTATTTGTTCGTTTTGCAAAAAAATCGTAGTTCATTTTCAAATAATAATATATTTATGATGGTGCATCATTGTTGTAAGGAAGAGGTATAATAACTAAAAAAGTACTTTTCTTACACCTGGATACATAATTCTGTTTTCTCAAAGGAATCTCCTTAGCTTCTTTTAGGTTGTGAACTATGTGAATCACTTTTGACATAGCGAATTGGTTTTAAAGAATGAGATAAAAGTAGGCTGGATTCTTATTAATTTTTAAAACTAGCATCTTAGATTGTTTTCGAATTCCTCTTACTTTCATCATTGTGAATTGACGAAAAAACAAACGACATTAATCTTAATTCCAAGTAACGTAACATAAAAGTAACGTAAGGAAGTACAGTTAAGACAAGTATTGTGCTCTCACATCCCAAAAACACTTGAAAGTTTAACTTCTTTAAAATAAGGAACATTGGATTATTTTAGTGCTGTAAAGCCCTGACTAGCCTAGCAACTCGCTGCACTAGGTCCCACAGTAAAATAGGTTAAATAGAAAAAATATGAACGGGAATCTTGGACACTTGGACGACTGATTCACGATAATTCTAGTACCTTTACTGTGCTGTCTTGTAGTAACTATTGTATGGCTACCTTACCATGTCGCAAAAATTCTTTACTGTTACCGCATCATCTTGTAGTGATTTTAGTACCATTAGTGTTTCATCTCCCAAATTACCTTTCGGTCAGAGTAGGGATGATTGTATCATTACCGTTCTGTCTCCTAGGTTCATTACCGCCTTATATATTCCCTTTTATCCCCATTTTTTTATAGTTCTTATACCAATTTGGTTGTTACCAATCCATAATTATATTTCATAATTATAATTTAACAGCCAGAACAAAAAATTATTAGCTAGATTTCGTTTATTTTTGTATCGATATTATTATATTATAATAGTGAACTCACTTACCTGTGTACAGGTATTCCTTCGTCTGCACCTGGAACATTACACATATTAGTATTAACATAGTTGTTAAGTAACACATCTTCTCACCCATTTCTGGGACCACTTGTCAGTAAATAATTCTAGCAATTTCTTTATTACAATACATACTGATATCAACCAAATATTTGCAATGAACTTCATGTAATTTCCTCAAATGAATAAGCTAACGTACACTAGTGGAATGGTTTCGTGCGATGGTTTCTTCAACTTTCATTATATTTCGATGAAATATTCACTATTAAATCATTAATATTTACATTGTGCAAAACAACTAAGCTGACGCATGGATAGATAAGCAATGTATGTTTGATTATCATATTCTTTTGTAATTATAAAGGAATATTTATAAAACTATAAATAAAATAATTATTGGTACTGTTACCAATAATACCACTTTATAATTTCTGATATAAATAATATAACAAGAATCGCTATCTAATGCCTGCCTCATCACCAACAATATAAGTGTTGCATGTTAAAGTGTAAAGGGGTGAGTGTGATTAGTCAAAAATAGTGAGGGAAAGTGTATGAGAAAGGGTGAGAGAAGTATAATGTAAATGTGTATGTGCCAGTAAATTTGACTCATTGATAATTTGTGCCGAACCACATAAATTCATAATAATTTATGCCACTTCTTCTTCTAATCATTGTCGATGTGAGTTGGTAATACATCTTTTCATTTGGAGCTCCGTATACCCCTATACCCACACTTACCCCTGTGAGGATAGCATAGCTTGTACCTATCCTACATGTAAAATTTTTTGTTTGTATTTTCTGATAGTGTACCCATAAGTTTTTCATTTGTTCTTATTCTTAATGTAACTGAATATGCATGTTAATAATTTTAGTAGATAATTGTCACATGGGTATTAGCTGGGTTAAATAACTTATTAGCTCTTTTAGAAAGATAGAAGTCACGGTCATCATGTTTAGAAATGTTGCTATTGACAGAACATTTTTTGATGGTATTTTATCATATATTTATTTTTTTTCATTTTCCTACGCTTTACTACTAGATTTTTAATAATTGTTCATGGTCTTTATAAGTGCTATATATTTATTGTGTACAAGAGTATCAGTTACAGGTTTCATGTTTAACCACATATTATGAAAATAGAAATATGCTTACTTAGAATTAAAACAGTATAATTTCTGGTCAACAACAAATCGGGCCAACGCTAAAACAGGATCTATGTTTCCACACAGAAAAAAACCTGAAGTGAGCACACCCAACTATACTAAAAGAAAACATAATTTCAAACTTTTTTGGTATATAATATCCCATTTAGATATAATAAAAATGATTAAATAGGAAATGTTTATTAGTCTTTCATTTCTGGCGGTTGTACAGATAATGATTGAACCAATTATCAATATAATTTTTGTATATTGATATATCGATTAGTATAAAATTTTTGTATATCACGCAATTGATACAAATAATATCATAGGTATTGCCACAGCCTTAAAGGCTGTATTACATAGGTATACAGCCTATTAACCTATTAACATAGGTATTAACACTTTTGTAAAGAAAACGTGAAGATTTCGTGTTGTGAATAATCCCTTACAGGAGAAAATGACTTTGTTCTTATAGTCAATGGATCTCATAAATGTGGATCTGTAATAATACATCGCCAATGGATCTGTTACATTTAGTAAAGTTTATATGGCCTTCTTTTACATTGAAAATTTAATTCAAAGGTTTTCCCTTTAAAACTTCAAAATATTCTTCTTTTGTCTGAAAAACGTCAGAAAAATTTAAGGGAAAATGCCAGTGTCATCGAATAACCGAAGAATCACCTTAAAATTAGTGTCTGTTTTGTAATGTAAAACTAACGAGTCCATTCCACTTGATTCAATTTTACCATAAGATAATAAGATTCACAAACACAAGAGAGTCTACATCTAACATTAAGTTTTGTTCTAAGTTAAGTTGTGGTGCAACATACAAATTGATTAGAGCATTTTGTTAGACAAATCCATCATAGCATAGAAAGAATCAAATTTTTTTTGATTGGCTTCAATTTTTTACATGAAAGATTTTATTCGCCTTACATCTCATATTATGTCATTAAATCATGTCAAATTTTTTTCATTAAACTTCTAAATATCAATTTTTCTTTCAGTTGATTTACTTTAAAAAATAGTAAGTCAATATAAACAATGTAAATAAATCTAAGCTAATCCGACAACTATAGCATGTGATCCATTAGTACAGGATGCAAATTCAGTTTCAATAGTACCATTGAACTTTGCGGTATTAAAATTTAACGATTTTTTTTATAAACTGCTAAATTTGGTTCTATTCTTGTGCAACATTAATGAACCGTTTCGTGTCAAACAAATATTTCTGAAACATAAAATTGACATTAACGCCCTTTTCAATCACGTAATTTTGACAAATCCGTCTAGCTATTTAGCATATAATGCTTTATTTCTAGGTATAATTTCATTTTCATCTGTCAAACGGTATGACCTTTATCGTTCTCACGAGCATTCAGATTCAATCATAAGTCAAAATTTTTATATTTTATAGAAAAAAAATATATATCCAGAAATTTTAAAATAGTGACGGTTTTCTTAGTTATTGCTTTTGTAGGTTCAATGGTAATGCCAAAATTTCAAGACTAGAGTTTGTAGTTGAGGAGAAAAAAATGTCTAAGAACACATTTTTGCAAAAAAAGTGTCTTTTTCGTCATGCATAATTGCTCCCAAACAATAGGGTTCATTTACACTATGAGGTACATTTTTTTGAAGAATATCATTTTGATCCATCAAAGATTTTGGACAGTAGCTTGACTACAAACTTTGAATACACACCTACCCACACATACACACACAGACATCATAAAAAAAAAACTTCATAAAAGAACTTTTAGAACCTCAAAACATGTGATTCCGTCAACATTTTGAGGTCGAGCTTTTTTACGATCACTATATTTCATTATAGTAAAGTAAAAATTGAAAAATTTCAAATAATATGAACACAATATTATGATTGCTAGAAAAACTGTATGATTTTTATAATACAATGTACCAAATAAAAAAACAATATTATTTTTTAGTAAGAAGTTAACTAAGAAGTTAGTAGGATATACTTATACTCGTACTTCTACTAGGATATACTTATTGGATTTATTTGCCCTATTTAATAAAAATGCGACGATGATCCAATTATGCACTTTTATGTACTATATTTCAAAAATCATCTTTCCTTCTTGCCTATATCATGAAATTTCCTGACCGAATCTCAAGACTCTGAGATAAGCAGTTTTAACTTTCTTTGGATGTTACAGTAAATCAGTCATTAAATGGCGCACTTATTACTAAATATAAGCCTATTAGCAATACTAATAAAACTACAATAATTTTAATTAACTGGCTTCTCTTAATATGGTAACTACCAGTTTGATGAAACATTAATTAAAAGTTACATCTTGGAATAATTATTAATATATGTGATTAAAAGTCTCCAAATCTTCATTAGTGAGCTCTCTAATTTCCCAAAGAAGTTAAAATACTTGATATTTCATTTATGGAAAGAACAAATTAACTTTTAGCATCCATTTTAACTTTAAAGCTATAAACTGTTACTTTAACTGTAATTACAACTAAAGAATACCAGTATAATACAACCCTCCTCCAGCCATTTACAAATTGTCTTCTCTTTCTTATTGTGCGTAATTTTTTTGGAGTATGCAAACCTTTACCTTATATATTCAGTTCAATTTATGTCACTTGAAAATTTGTTTGTTTGTTAAATTCATTTTATTTCTTCTTGTATTTATTAAATATTACCGTGGCAAACAAACAAAATACAAGTTAATACATAATATCTTATTTACTGTATATCCTTAATATTTATACATGGAAATAAATAAAAAAAAATCTTAGAAATTTCCTAATTTCTATTGGATTTTTAATGATTTCTTGCTTACAGAATCACGTTTGTTGGTTGTGATATTTGTGCTTGATGTTATGTTGTAATGGTTAGATTAACCTTAATCTAACGTAGGGTTAGGCCTACGTTAATCTAACACACTTAGGCTGCGTATTGGCCCTTTGTGATGCTACACAATGAAGATTGATTTTACAGTGGGAGTCATAAATTTTACGTAACTGAAGTTTATTTAGAGTAGAGGCCTTTAACGTGTTCCTGACATCGTACAGGCTCAGGACCAACGGTTTAACGTCCTTCTCCGAGGGACGACGTGCTCAGATTCATTCACCACCTCCGTGAGTAAATCGAAGGTCAGGTGGGGATCGAACCCCGGTCGTATCGGTTCAGAAGCGAGTATTTTAACCACTGAGCTAACCTGGCTCCCATGTGTTATAACAGATTTTAAAAACAGTATTATACTGTGATACCTACAAAATGAAGCGAAACGGTTATATACTACCTGACATTCATATTGAGTCTAGTCAAAAGCTAATATAGTCCATACAACTGTTCTGTAATCATTAAGAATCTATTCATCAAAAACGAACTTAGGAGAAATTTATATGTACGTTGGACGAAATATTAAACAATACAGATAAAGATATTAAATTTTCATAAAACTGAATAAAATGAGGGGAAATATTGAAAAATGAACATTAGATTCTTAACGAATTACTTTATTTATTAAGGTATGATCGTTTACTCATTGGAAACTAAATAGCACCATCCTTCAGCACTGCAGATGAGAAATCAGAAACTTAAAAAAATTGAACGACATGTAATCTCTGTGTTGATCAGTGAAAAACGAAGTAACTCGTTTATTCCCATGAATAATTATATATTCATGGGATCTATGTGGATGGCTCTTAGATCGTGTCTACAACTAAATATTAAACGTTTTAAGCAATAAGGTACTGACATAAAAATATCGGTATTAAAATATTTTAAAAGAAATTGATTGCAAATAAAATAGAAAGCACTTAAATGATTAAATATATTATTTCCTATAGCTTTCATTTGTAAAATTTTATGTGTACCATCATGTGAGCTAGTGAAGATTAAAAAATGCTGTAAAATTTAAAATGCGTGCTTGACATTTGTTTACATTTTAACATACATCTGTAAGTGATGCTGATATTCTTAACGATTACTGTATGTTAATGTTTGTCACTGTAAGATCTAATCATCCTTCATTCGTTTAAAATTCTTTAATACAATAAAATAAGTACTAAATTTCTTATTTTATTAGTGTAAAGAATGAAGGCATCAGATCTTTAAAATCATTAAGTAAAAATCAGTGTATATTTTTAAATTTAGGGGAATAACCAAAAATTCGTAGATAACTTTTTTTGAATGAGTATAAACTATATTCATTTTTAGTTGTCTAGTTAAATCTAACATATTCTAAATTGAAATTTAGTACAGATACCCTACAATACAAAAAGTACAACAGGTATTAACAGTATTCTAATCTAAAACCAAGTCAAATTAGCTGTTCTTATTTCCATTATTATGAGCATATGCATTTGGTTTTTTTTTTTATTTTACTATGATGCATGTAAATAAACTAAACAAGTTTTCACATCTGTAACTTCAATGTTGTGTCTTTTTATAATTTCCTAACACTTTAAAATTATATTAAAGTACTTGTAATTGTGACAGGATTCATTACTTTTTTGTGGCAGTGAAATCGTTTAAAAGAACACTGTTTTAAAAACCTGATTACGCAAATGTTTTAGACAAAAATATTATATATCCTGCAAGAATAAAATACTTCCACAAAGATACTTTACTTTTTCGTAATCCTAAGAGTTGAAAGAGTAACATTGTTAGAAATACAATTGAATAACTAAGTGCAAACTTATCACTGAAAAAACAGTTGATAAGTTGATAATATTAACTTTTAATACTTTATGTTCAAAATAATCATTGAATAAACATCGGACCTTTATTTTCAGCATGTTTTAATAAGCATTTTTAAATGACTGGGTAGCCTAGTAACAACGTGTTTGCTTCGGGACTGGTTGATACAGGGTTAAATACCCATTCTCGATTTGTTCATCCCCGCGGGGGCAAAACAAATCTGAACAAGTCGTTTGTCGGAGACGATAGCAGGTACTCGATAAAGAGCTGTACTCTAAGTACACTTAAGTCGGGCAAAAGTGAGGACCTCAATGTAAAAAGTTAATTTCGTGGTATAAAAAAGAGTCACTGTTCGGCTCATATGTGTTTTCCTGTAAAATTTCTACTGTAACCTAACCTAACATGGATGTTTCAATAATTATGTGAGCTTCTTTATGTGCTTACATTTTTTATAATTTGTACGAACACACACGTTTATATCTTTGGTAGGTGTAAATATATGTGATATATTAAATTAAATTACATACACATTAACACTTTTTATGTATATAAACATTAATCTATATATTTAATATGTATTGCAAAATGGGTGAATAATAAACAACCTGTTTTAGAGTTCATTATAATAAAAGAAACAAAACGAAAAAATCCTACATAAATTCATGTTTATTTGGATCAAGTGTGCAATGTGAGAGGATATTGATATATAATGTGTGAGAGTACGAGAGATAGAGTGAGCTTGGAATGAATATAGAGGGAGGGGGGGAAAGTGATGAATAGAAGGAAGTTGTGGTGGAAGTGAGAGAGGAAATGAGAATGAGAGTTGAAAATGAAAAATATCACTTTATAAAAAATGTTACTGTTTATAATTTTCTGATATTCATTTTGTTAACTAAATATTTTATTATCTTACATTTGTTTATATCAATTCCAGAATATTGATTGTAAAAGAGAAATGAATTAATGAACTATTAATTTAATATTACAACTCGAATTTATTTCAAGTAAGATAAACTGCACCACCCCCGATATAAACTGCAGGCACTTTTTGCAGAATGTAACAAGCTGTAGTTGTTAGAAACAAATCTATAATTATTAGTAGTTGAAAACTAAAAAAATATATATATAGGCATGAAAGATAAACTGTTCAATACAATTGTTCAATAAAAAATAATATCAAAAGCATTATGTTGGAACAAATAAATCTTACGTTAGCCTGATGAGCATGTAAAGTTGGGGTAGTTGCACGGGCGAAGTTTAACACTGACTGGTTCAGACGTGCACAAACACTTACTAGAAAGTCCAAAAGTTCACTTACACTCTAATTCAAAAACTAGTCCCACTATAACTTAACAATCATTATTTATGGTGATAGCAAACAAATGTCTCATAGTATTTCAAGTAGTAAAAGAATATTCTGCTGGTTTTATACCAAGGAAACGATATTTATGAGTTTTCCCTTTCCTATTGATAATAACTTACTTCTCAAGATATATAAATTTATTAGAAATAAATATTATTTATTTATCGTAATAAGAGATTGAAACTAACATTATTATTTAAATATTACCTCTAAGAACTTTTAACTATACTAAAAGTTAAGGATATTAATATAAAAAAAATGCGATCTCAAGATTGACAGATTTATTCGTTTTCACTTCCCAAAAGTCATTTTTTGACGTTTTTTCGATGATGTGTGTGTGTGCTTGTGAGTGTAGGTCAAAGTAACAGTCACATTCAATTGAAAATCCAATTCATATTTTAAACAAAATTGGTCTTATACTTTAGATGTGCTCTCTTGATAGGGGACAATATTGCATGATATAAAAGTTACTTTTTTGGGCAATATGTGATTATAGACAACATTTTTTTTTATAAACTACTAACTCTAGAGCAGTAGTTTTTAACCTTGTGGGGGTACCGAACCCCACCAGTTTCATATGCGCATTGCTGAATCCTTCTTTAGTGAAAAATAAAATATTAGGCGTATGTTGTTGACCTCCGCGGTGGAGACTCAGCCGAGCACCTCAGACCGACTCATCCTACTCCTGGGGTTCGATCGAACCCAGGTTAAGAGCCACACTCTAGGGTCTTGAAATTTTATAATATTATGGAAATTAAAGAATGAATAAAAGAAAAATATAATAAGAGAAAAATTATCAGATTTTTAAAACAACTAAAAGGCTCTTCTTTCAAACAAATGTAAAATTTTGAGTTATGAGTCTCAATTCTCATGAGGAGGATACAAGTCATATCATTTGGTATATCAGAATGAAGTCAAACCTAAAATTGTATTGTTTGTAGAGGGGAAATTAGAGATATTTTTCCAAAATTATGTAAACCAAAAAGGTGTTTATAGTACATTTCATGTTTTCAGGAAATATTATTAATAATAAACTACTTATTATTGCACAATAAATTTTACAAAAAAATATACAAAAAATGTATAATTTATATAAGAAATTCAGAAAATTGCGATTACTGCGAAGGGCAATATACGTATAAAAACAGAAAACTCGTCTAGGAATAATCGATTACCTGCTGAAATTGTCAGATCAAATCATATTCCTTTACATTGTTTACATAGACTTAGATTTTTTTAAAATCTTGAAATGAATTGAGTGAATAATCCTCTAATTTACATCTTTATTAAAATCAATAAAAATGATTTTATGAGTTAATATGACATGCAATAAGGATAAAATGGTATGTGTATAAAATTAACACCAATCGAAAATATATGTTTACTATCACCTCTTGCTATGATGGATGGCAGTCGAACAAAATCTTTGATCAGTCAAACTACTACTTTGATGTTACATCTTTCCACAAACCTTAATGTCAGATACGGTTCTTAAAAAACCCTATGCTCATTGGATATTGAAATAAGGAAATATTCTCTATTGTTATTTATTACAAGGTAGATACTGGTTTTAATCTACTTCTTCCTTAATTCGATGAACGTGAAATATTTTCCTTTTTCACATTTTTCTGACAAAATAGGAACATTTTTAAGACTTAAAAAAATCACTTTGGAATATTATTGGATGTAGAATGAGCTTTGAATAGATTAATGACGCTAATATATAGATGGATTAATCCACATATTATAGAATATCTTACAGGATTATTGTAAAATAATTAGTGTATGCATTAGTGTATGAATCTACCAAAGTTGTGAACACGAATGGATGTTCTCAGTCGCTCTTATACTGATTGGTTGTGAATGATATACTGAATACTCTATACCATATTATGATGTTTATGATTCTTAAAGTTATGAATATGATCATTTATTAGAAGAATGCTAACGCTTGGGGTACTGCCATTCAGTTTATGATCCAATACGGCCCCAAAATTGTTAAGAGAGTAGTAAATGATAAATGGTTGTATACAAATTCATATAAAACGGTCTAAATGAATTTCTTAAACATAAAAAAGACTAACCTAAAACCACCAATGTCAAGGACATACCCTTTGAGGTTTCTTGAATTAATGTTTAAAAAGGAGAAAACCATGTAACAAATGCAGTAGCTAAGAGAACAAAAGCAATATTCATCTGTAAGTAATTATGTCATAGAATTACGAAACACGAAATTTTCATTTCTCCTTCATAAAATTATTTTTACAGCTGTGGTAAAACTAATATCATATACATTTGTTGGGTGATATACAATAAAATCATGTATAGAGTGATGACTGGATCAATCACTATCTCTGTATATTACGTCCAGGAATGAAAGTCAAATATTAATATTTTGAACAATATGTTGATTAGATAGAATGCCTGCTAAGTAAACAGAAACGATCACCTGAATTAAACACATTCTGATACCAATTAATTCAGACTGCCTGAAATAGCGATATCTCGTAAATTAATTATAAAAACAGTAAGTCATGTAATTTTAATATGACCATCTGGAAACAAGGAAATACCAGTGAACGAGTTAATATACACTTGGAAATGTTTGGAAGTATATAAACAGCTAGAAATCTCGAGAATTTTGTCTCTAAACACCTCAGTTTTACAGCAGTAAAATTGACAGAGTAAGTAGTAAACATTTTAATGCTTGCATGAACAACTGTGTTGAATTTAGTTTTAAAACTTTATTCCAACTGAACTTACCCATTTAAAGAATGCTCTAACTTTTAAGAGAGATCATAAAAATATATGAAAAACATCTATTAGAAATTTGTCTACTTAACTACTGTGAATAGATTTTGTATTTGATATCATACCAATAATGTTGATCTCTGTCTAGAAAAGGTAGAAATCTTTGATCATATTATATTTGAAAGTGAAGCAATCGCCTTCCAGAAGATAAAGATTTTTGTTAAATTTTATCTAAAACTATATAAATGAGGGAGACATCTCTACTTATATTTGAGAAGATTGTTATGGAACTTTCAATCAGAGCTTTATATTTTTTCCACAATGGAATACACAATATGATAGGTGTAGCCGTGGGGCATTACAAGGCGCTCAGTTTAATAGTTTTAATAACACGTCAAATTCATCAATGATCACAAGTATCTTATGTCTTATATTATGAAACCAAATGACACATAATTGATTAATATGTATGTAGGACCACATGTTGATCGACTAGAATACAATATGTTAACTGTAGGATAAGTGAAATATAGTGGTCAGAATAAATTTGTTTGAACATTTTGAAGTAATTATGAGTTGTTTAGTTCTTTTAATACATTTTCATATGTTTTTTATCTCTAAGTAGATGTGGGTGGGTGTATTCTAAGAAAGTTTGTGACCAAGCTTCAGGTCACAGAAATTAGTGACCTGTAACAGAAATTAGTTTTAGGTTACACTGAAAATGGTGAAATTTAGAAAATAAAAAGTTCTCTTGATTGAAACTGTATAGCTTTTGGGAAAAAGAAAATCATTATAGTGACACTAACTAATATTTTATATGTTGTAAAAATATAACTTTTTTTACTCTTTTAAAAATTACTGAAATATGGAGTAGCCTTTGATCAATTTTTCCTTAAGTAATTATACTCGTCACATCCGTGGCAATTAATTCGTGTTTTGTGTCATTTTAATGGGCCTATCATGTATGCGTAATAGCAATCAAATAGAAAATAATTACTACCTTTTATAGCCAGAGACGCTAAATTATTCCTATGACGTTTATTAGAACTGGCATAAGTACTAGTTATTGCACATAGATTTATACATCTTTGCATTGATGATATAGTAATTTCTTAAAATAAATGATTAGTTGGATTAATATTTTTAAAATAAACTGTATTATACTTTTCTAGACACATTTTATCAACTTTCATTATTAACGATTCATCGTTTGTACAAATTTTCTAGCCTGTGAAAGCTAGAGTGATAGTACGAAAATCGCAACATTCCAAGATGTCTGGATCCAGCCGTAGTGCCTGATTCCTCAGAACTGCCTTGTCCACACGTGCTATCAAAAGAGTCAACTTATTTACACTGGTTTCGTTATTAATTTTTTACCACTGAGTATACAAGATTGCAGCGTAATTCTTGATATGAGAAAGTTTTCAGTGCAGGTGGTTATTTTTTATCATTTCGACACCCTCAGAATTTTCAATGAGGGGTTTGTATCTGTCAACAAACGAAGCAAATTTTAATGTCCAGTCCTAATTTTTCTTATTTCAGGTCGTATTAGTTTTAATAGACTGCATCTTAATCTTGATTAACAAAGAAGGTGAGATTATTTATGTTTTCGTCGTATGTACAGTATATGATTCAACCGATGAATATACCCATTCTTCATGCTTATATCACAACAGAAATAATAGTTTGGTAGTGCTAATGTGAAGGTTAAGTTTAAAAACCTTATGTTCAACAAAGTATTTTTTACATCGAAACAGAGTTTTCTACCCTTAGGATTTGTATCACTTACACTTAGTCTTTCATCTAACGTCACTTGGAGAGTTTTTCCGATTCTATAGACTCGATTTATATTAGTAGTTAAAGTATAATACCACATATACTACCTGCTTGAGAAATTCGAAGTCCATTTTGGGTGGATTAACACCTACATCATTCTCTTTTACCTATCATTCGGCAATGTTGATAACATGAAAATATTGTTATCGAATTGTTTCTTCCAATCTGCACGTTCCTGTGTATTATAACCGTCATTATATGATTTTAGACAACATTATTTTACTGTTAAACTGACTGCAAACTCTAGGGTGCTGAAGCATTGAAACCATAGGTTTTATTTTAATATAATGTGCAGATTAGAGGGAGTGGGGAGGGGTTTAATTGTGAATTATGTTATTTTAGAAGTAGCTTTTTAACTCTGAACAGTTAACGATAATTTAATGGATTTATATGAGAAAAAAATGGTAATATAAAAATCAATTCAAGAGATTATGATATCCGTAAAAAGCAATACAACTATAAAAATATAGCATCATCTCTTTTTCCTCCTAGATAAAAGAACGCTGATATCGCTAATTCTCTGGTTGTGAGAACACTGGGACTCATTCTTTATGATAACCTGCGGAACAAAATCATGAATTTTGTTCTTGATGCCTGGGCAATACCCTGAACAAAAGAGTGTCCATTCATTCGTACCAAGTATGCACGAATACAATGTGCAAGTATGCACATTCCTCATCGAAATTTTGTAACTTACACATGTTGTAGATTAGAATGAGCAATAACTTAATCAGGAGATTACCACATAATATTTTGAAGATCTTGGATGCTGAAACAGCCGTCAACTGCCACATACATTCCTCTATATATTCAGAATGTTCCCAACATATTCAGAAATAATATAGATATCTCCTTATGTATTAAAACTATTTTTGTTGTAGCCTTATTGCTGAGCCGTCCCTTTTTTCTGGTGGTAACGGTTTACTACTAAGGAAAATATCTGAGAATTATTTCTTATATTCTATGCTAACTTCTAGTATATTTCAGTAGTCTATTTCAGAATGACTAAATTCTAGTATAATTCTGTTTCAGGTACACGATCAGGTTCAAAAAGGAGAGTAACTCTGAAAAAAGACCCAACTGACAAGACTCACAGAAGTAAGTAATTATAAAATGATATACCATTTTTAAAAATATTTTTATGTATATTTAAAATATATTTAACTTTTTTGGTTTGTCTAACGACAATATAAGTATAAATATAGCCAAAAGTAGTAGATATTACATTCTTTACTACCATACACAGATTTATCTTCTATATTTCATGCTGCTGACCATTAATGTTTGGATTAATTATTCGTTTGCTAACATTATATGCTGTATCTAAATATGAGTGATTAGCAGTTAAATAAAATGATTCGCTGAACAAAACATACTAAATTCACAAAAAGAAAACTTTTTTAAGAGATGACAAAAACTCACCAATATTTTTCGAAAGAGTTGTCATCAGATGTGATTTTCTCCGAAGACCAAGGAGGACTGATATTAATCTTATTGATGAGGCACTCAATCAGAGTAACCAACTTACGATGAAAGAGTAGATAAGGATATGTAAAATAAAATAATATAAATTACTATTTGAATTAGACAAAAATATATCTTATTCTTGAGTCCTCATAATCATATTCGTCACCTAATTAGAAAGCTCATCTGAAATTTTATCTATACTAAACCTCAAAACACTTCGCTTCTAATATTTCAGAAGAATGTAAGTTTTAAAAACATAATCATTTTTACTTTTCTATAAGTAAAACTAAGTGTAGTAAAACTACACTGAAAACTAACATTTATTGCAAAATTTTAATGGATCAGCACGTTTTATCGACCCGAAATTTAGTTTTTGACTTTTTTTTCGATGATATCTGCGTCCGAAATATTTTCGCTCGCTGCAACTCACACTGTTGGATGTAACAAAGTGTTACAGTGTTTGACACAAAAAAAGTCGTATGTTTAAAATATATCCTATATTTATGGATAATATACAAATATGCAAAAGCAGCATTTTGCTAAGAAAGTGACAATAGATATTCTTTTCTTTTATTAAACCATTAAGTCTTAGTTGTTAAAATTGTTGGATTATTATGAAATCGACAAAACTATTGAATTAAAAAAAAACAAAACATTAGAGTTTTTGATACCCTCAAACAGTTTTATTATGACATGTATACTTTTTTGACCTTGAAATGATTATAAGGAAATTATTGTAAACATGTAAAATGACAAGATCACTTGAAAACAGATGGATGAAAAATAGAAACATTGTGAGATGTTGAGCGGAATATTTTTTTTTTAAATACATGACCAGAAAGAGACTTTTTTGTACATTATATAGTATAGAAATTTATTTTTTTTGGTTAAGTGGCACTGTTAACTAAGTAACAGTAAATAACAGTAAACTGATAATTTTGTCGAAAAAATTATCTTAAAATTACTGCTATAAATAATTTTAAAAAACCCGGTTAACACAAAACGTAAATATAGCTCTATAAACTGGAAATTCTATTTTGAATAAGACATAACCTATTATACTCGTTTGACATACTTCATTGAGTTTGGAATTGTTTGTGAGAGTTAGGTAAAACTAAATGTTATCTAAACATTTAAATAAATAAAATTTGAAATCATTCAATGAGCTAATATGATATATAAGAGCTATAAAAACTATAGTTATAGTTATTAAAAATATAAAATCAAAGGCTACTCAATGATACATTTTAAGATATTCTAAAGCAAGATAAACTGTTGCCAAAGCAACCAGTGATGTAACCGGTCTATATGTCACAAAATTTTACAAACTTAGCACCTGAAAGGTAGTTCTTGGTAGTCCTTATGAAACCATTGTTTTTTAAGAAACATTAAAGCATGAAAAAGATTTTTTTTAATTTTTATAGCGAAACGGATTCTAATTTTTAACAACTTCACAATGATTTAATAAACTTAATATTTGGTGTTAGGTATTGTCTTAATATGAATAGTTAATGGGTTAATAGTTAATGAGCTTCCAATATTACAAGTTTGTTATTACACAAGCAATGAGAACTATTAAAACATGTAGCAGTATTAACATGAATATTTAAGGTATGTATAGGATCTATCACAACTGATATTGCATCTGTCGTCAGGGAGATATGCTATCACCCCTATTGTAGCGATTAGTTTGCACATGACGTATAAGATGCTATAAATATTCGAACTTTTGATCGGCAAGGGTATGCAGTAGAACTTGCTTTTACAAGTAGAGGATTTATTTATGCCACTAATTTTGGATATATATAACATTCTAGGTAAATGGTTGCAAGATAGATCACGCAGAAATATCTGTACATCAGTTCAGCTACAACGGTCTTTGTCAATTTCTTAAGAAGAAAGCATGTAGGTGTTAAATCCTCTTTGTTAGAAGTACTAAATTCCAATCATCAAAGATTTGCAAAGCGTGGGATTCCCTTCTGATAAAAGCCTTTTTTGGAAAAGCTATGGAACTGATATATTGGTTAAAGCTACGAAAAGATGTTTCACTTTAGAAAATTCTTTGGTAGAACATCAATTTACAAATTTGAATTTAGTTGGAAATAGCATTTTAAGCTAAATAAGATATCACTGTTCTAGCCCTCTATTCTTTAATTTCTTCTTAAGTTGTACATCTATTCCACTTTCCAGACATCGGGGGTCTATTGTATGAAACACTCCAAACCTTAAAAAATTATCAAGTTGCAACCATTGCCAACCTCTCCATTGCCTCATTCTTTTCTATTTCCTTTCCTTTCTCTAACCCCAAATCTACACTATAACAAACAACATTACTTGTGTGTACAACTGTGATAAAATGAATATATCTTATTATTGGTTTGCATGGTATCTTATGATATAGAACATATTAACTAAATTAGCAATAATAAACTGCAAATTAAAGTAACTCTAGTGCAAGCACAAGCCATTTGCCCTGCCCCCAGCGTGAATAGATATTGAACTTCCTACCCCCCTCGTAGATTATTTTGCAAACAAAGTGTAAATTTACAGTCAATTAAGACTGATAGGACATGGAAATAGCTCTACTTTCCATTAGACAGAGGATATGTTCAAATAGAACGCACACTAAAGTTTAAACTTTATGTTATCAGATACAACAGCCGTCACAAAAGATTGTACAGACACAGAAGATTTTACATTAATGTCATCACAAATAATTACTTGGATTGATAGATTCTTGATATCAAGAATGTCGGGTATTTTGACGCGTAAAAAATAATTATAAATCCAGTAGATGTAGTAGTGAGTGAATTTCTTGTGGATACATATCTACAGGGAAACAGAGTAGAATGAGGCAGTGAAGAGGTTGGTAAAGGTTGCAACTTAACATATTTTTTATGGTTTGGAGTGCTTTATTAATACACCTAAGAGTTCGGACAAGTAAAATAGATGAACAAATTGAAAAGATGAAAGCAGAGAAAAGAGGGCTAGAATACTGGTATTTCATTTATTCTAAAATGCTCTTTCCAACTAAATTCATATTTGTAATAAATAATACATTAAAAAAATGAATTATGATATACGAGGTGTGTAAATAAAGTAGTGAGACTGGCAACGTCGCTTTCGATCTGGCAACGCTGGAGACGCGTGGCCTTGAGTAGCGTCAGGTGCACGTGTGATGCGCCTCCAGTATGAATCTGAACTCGCCACAGTCATTTGTTTGTCCGTAGCGTTGGTTTTCGTGAAATGGTTTTTTCTTGAGCGTTTTAAAAATGAGTGACCTCAAAGTTGAGCAGCGGTGTGCAATCAAATTTTGCTTCAGACTTGGACATAATGCAACCGAAACTTTTGAAAAACTTCAGGAGGCCTATGGAGAACGTGTTTTATCAAGGGCACAGGTTTTTCGGTGGTTTAAGGAATTTTCAGAAGGAAGAGAGTCGATTGAAGATGAACCACGAAGCGGAAGGCCTTCAAGTGCAAACACCGATGAAAATGTCAACAGAGTACGGAACCTTGTGCGTTCAGATCGACGCTTGACAGTCAGAATGATCGGGGAACAGTTGAATTTGAATCACACCTCCGTTCATCACATTTTGACCAATAAATTGGAGATGAGAAAAATTTGTGCGAAAATGCCATCTCAATAAACGAGTTTTTGGCCAGTAAAAACATTCCTGTTGCTCCTCAGCCTCCTTATTCACCAGACTTGAGTCCTTGTGACTTTTTCCTCTTCCCGATATTGAAAAATCACCTCAAGGGAACTCATTTCGGGACACTACAAAACATACAAACTGCTGTAACCGACCAGCTGAAGGCCATCCCAGAATCCGAGTTCCAGCAATGCTACAATGATTGGAAGGACCGTCTCCAGCGCTGTGTGGCTTCCGAAGGGAACTATTTTGAAGGTGACAATATCACATTGTAATTATATTTGAATAGAAAATTAAAAAAAAATCAGTCTCACTACGTTATTTACACACCTCGTATGTATATTTTTTATTGTTTTCTTAACTACCGCTTGTGCAAGTTAAAATTAACATCAAATGAAAACTGCAAGCCATGTTTGGAAGAGGTAGAAACCTTTGCACATTTAATATAAATGCGAGGTAATAGCCAGTTAGATCTTGAAAGATATTTAATAAACCATTCAAAAAAAAAACACTCGACAACTTCTATAGAAGTGTTATAATTATAACACTATATATAAATTATAATGTTATAACACTATATATAAATTATAATGTTATAACATTATAACATTTATAATGTTATAAAGTACATTATAGTGCTTAGAATAAAAAAAATAATTTTAGAAACAGCAGAGGGTGGAACAATTGTAACGACATGTATGCGGTGCACTGGATTCCAATAAAACTTAGGATCTCAGTTTAACATAAATCATAATTATAGTAATGACTTTTCAGATGGCTCTACATCAATGATTTATGTTTTGTTTTAGTCTGTAAAATTGATATACGAATACCGTATAAGAAATAAATTTATTTAAAGTGAATATCTTTAAGATAAAAAATATTTTACTAAAAAGATTGATATCACTTTTCCAGAAAGATACACTCCAGGATTGTTGTATTAAAATTATACTAAAACTCATGTGTTTGTTAGCCAGTTGATATTCTGTCTATAATAGCAAATTTGAGTGTTTACCACTCCACATTATTAGCTTGAATGGTTATTAAAATATTCATGTAATTAGAACACTTGAGTTTAATTTATTTTTTTCTTTTTTAGGAATATACTGGTGTATATATTTCTTTAAACTGCCACTCTCTTTGCACTTTGTTTATACTCACTCTATTGATAATAAAAATATCTAAATCATAAAAGAACATTAAATTATTTTACATAGCAAGGAATTAAGTTCCTAAAAATGTTAACAGATCTGTACTTCTAATACAAAATTTAATCTCAAAACTAGGATTATAATAAAAAATTATTTTAGTAATATTACAGGGTTGATGATTTATCATCAAATATTTGAGTATGCATTCTCATTAGAAATATATCGTTATCATAAATATGACCAAAAGTAATTGGTGAAGGTTAAATTGATTTTGAATTAGTATAATATCAATTATTTAACACTATCTTGCTTCATAGTTTTTTTTACTTCACTCAACCTCTTTTAGTGTAACTCCATTTATACAGTGTGATAAGTACTTGCTGTCTGAGTGTTCTTCCATAGGGGCTACTAAATAAGGCTGTTGATATTTTGTTTTGTAGAGCATTCGATTATTATGTGCTAGTACCTTATTTAAGAATTACTTTAATATTAGTATTAAGAAAAAAGATTGGAGCGGTCTAAACTCAACGTTACTAAAAATAATTATAAAAATAATCATTTTTGAAAATCAATTAATTTTTGTTTTTATTTTAACGTTGCTATTGTGTAGACATAAAATCAAATATTTGCGTAAATAATAATATAAGTATTTAATATGTATTTAATTGTAACAGATATGTGATAAATAAATGGCTCACATATCAATCATTTGACATATTGTTATTATTAGTAATAAACTGAGGCACTGATATAAGTACTAGTCTCATTAGACTTGTACGCACCACTACTTTCACATTGTGCTTCAACTTTAGATTTTAAGTTCTTTAATAAACTCTATAGAGAAATATCTTGTACTTATATTGATTATAGCTGTGATGTGCAGATATCTTTAACATTTTAAAAGAAATCGTCTTGAATTCACAAAGTAATGAATGTAATCAAACGTTCTAAAGCATCTTGAATACATAGTCTGCGTCATTCGTACAACGTAAATTGTAGCATGCATAGGTAGCACTTAAAAGTTTAATATTTGGTAAAATATTTTAATTGTATTTTCGAATTGTTAATATCAAAATTTGTTAATTTCCGTACAAGTTTATATTTGGTTTGAATGAATGTTTTAGATTAAAATTTCCCCATTTTATTTTAATTTCCTTTTATTTTATCATTACTAAATTGTGACAAAAGCACATGAAGAGGCCAGGTTAGCTCAGTGACAACATTCTTGCGTCTGAACTGGTAGATCTGGTGTTCAAACCCACTCTGGTTCTCGATTTATTCACGTGGGAAGTGAATAAATTTGAGTATGTAATCTATCAGGAAGGACGTTAAGCCGACGATCCCGATCATGTACTATGTGAGGCACTCGTTAAAGATCCCTACTCTAAATGAAATTGAGTTAGGCAAAATATAGGATTCCCAATGTGGAATGCTCGTTGCCTCTTATCGCAAAGGGCCAATGTTAAGCCTATGTGTGTTCTCTTGTTAGACTGACACTGCAATTTAACCTAACTTGCAAAAAGTGATGTATATGGTGCAATAAGGCTCCAGAAACTTTATTCTGCTCCAACAGTTTCATACCGATCTACTACTTCATTACCCATTATTCCCTTGTGTCCAGGTACCCACCTCAGAGTGAACTTATTTTTACGAGTTCGTTTATTCATTTTTACTAGAAGAGATCTATTTGTTTGAAAAGCTCGCATCAAACGATCAAATAAGTTGTTTATTTGAATCACTTTTGACGTCAAGTGGAGGTAGAGTGTATCTGGTACCATGTAAGCAGACTATATATATAAATTAATTTTCTTTTCTGTTCAATTTTTTTTAATTTCTCTAACACTTTCCATGATACTGTAGTGCAGATGAGCAGTTTTTCTGCAATCTTTTGACATGTTTGTCAGGGTAGTCCATGAAGAATAGTATAATACTATTTTAATTTATATTTGGATATAAAAGAAGTAATGAGTATCATACTATCAGTAATCGTAGTTTTGCAGACCTAAATTAACAATTTGTGTTTAAGAACCCATACTCAGTCAAAATATTTCCCATAAAATTACAGTCCATTTGTAAAATTACCCAACGTATATATTGGAGGCTCTTCCAGTTTCGGAATTGTACTTAATAAGGAATGCTGCCTAAACCCAAAAGCAGTACCATCAAACAGGACAATTCTTATAAAAAATATTCTATCAACCTTTTTTGTGCATGGTAAATTTGATTATTTATAGTATTGAGAAAGTCATGTACAACTAATTTTTATAACCCTTGTGACGGGTTTTTAGTAGTCACAATTCAAGTTGTGGTAGATCCAAAACTGACGTTAATTATTCTTGCAGTCCATTATAAGTTTTTTAGATTAATAAGTCTATATTGTGAGGCTATTTTAAAAGATTCGGAGGAATGTTACCAAAAGACTCTTCAATATTCATGAAGGAGTCTACAGTAATTCCGCCTATAACTAATGACTTTCTTATTAAGTTAACAACAATTTTTGGTACTGATTCCGTTAATTTACTCTTCTGATAAAGTCGTTCTCGTTTTATGATGCTTTTATTTGCTAGAACATATCATGTTACAATACTACGAAGATAGACCTTAGTAGTTGTCAATTTTAGGTGAATACTACTCTAATTATATTTAAGTTCATGAATATTTGTGGTAAGACAATGCTTAGTAAAGGCAACGAGCCTAGTCATTGCATTTAAGGAAATAGTGAAAAACTATTTTAGCTTATATAATTGAGCCTGTACTGTGCTATATGAGTTTTCGTGATTGCCCTGCCATCATCATGTCTAATTGTAATCATTATGTAGTTATTATTTTGTTCCGTGTCTTTACTTTATATTATCGTTATATTATTATTGTTTTGTAGTATTATTATTTTATATTAATGTAATATATTATTGTTTTGAAGTATTATTACTTTATATTATCGTGATATTATTATTGTTTTGTAGTGTTATTACTTTATATTAGGGCAATATTATTATTACTTCGCAGCATTATTATTTGATATTATCATGATTGTTATTATTATTGTAAGCTTATTATCATAACTTAATATTAACGACATGCTTATTAGAATTATAGAGAACATCCATATAGTGCAGCAGTAAAGCAAAAATTATCTCAACTCAGCCACTATATAATGTTCTAATTCTAGGTATAGGTCCATTTTTATCTGTTAAACGGTTTGGCTTGTATCGCTCTCACAACCTTTGAGAAAATAACTATAAATCAAAATTGTTACATTTTATTGAAACAAATATTTCTCGTTGTTTTAAAAATTTAAATAAATTTTCATTTATTGCATTTGTAACCTCAAAGATAATGCAACAATTTCAAAACTCTAGAATTAGCAGTTTAAGAAAAAAAAATGTTTTCTAGAAATTGGTTTTTGGTAAAAAAAGTGACTTTCCTGTCATGCATAATTCTTCCCAAACAATAGAGATCATCTGCACTATGGGGGTCATTTTTGTGTAAAATATCAACTTGTTCCATCAAAGATTATGGACCGTAGCGTGGTAACAAGGAATGCTAACATACTCACCCACAGACCCACGCACCCACCCACCCACATACATACAGACATCATTGAAAAGGCTTCATAAATCGAGTTGATAACTCAAAACTTGTAATTCCGTCAAAATTTCGAGATCGAATTTTTTCACGATTACCATACTTCATTTATAGTAGAGTAAACAACGAAAAAATGCAGTAAATATTTGTTATAAACGTAAGTAATTTCAAAGGCACATTTCAAAAATAAATACATGACGAGAATAATCAATAAGTTAAATTTTTTGTTGCTTTATTTTTTTCTTTTCAACTTTGATGGAAACAAGTTTGCTAAATTAATTGAAAAAGACAGTATAAAAAGTTTTAGATCAAGCATGAAATGCTGAAAAAGAAGAAACATTAAACCGATTTTAGAAAAAAGTTAATTTTGAACCTAATTGACTCTGTAGCCTAGCCTGTGGCTAATCTTTTTTTAAATGGAATAAAAAGTTTTTATATACGCATTATAGTGGCTATTTTTCAAGAAAAAATAACAAAAGAACTACTTTTTTCATCTCTAGCAGTTTATGAAACATTTGAAAATTAATAATCTAGTAATCAGTATACCACTCCTTTCTTTTATTTAGTAATGATAAAGTCAAGGTTTACTTCGTTTGAACTTTGAGAATGTGCTTTTCTAGCCAATACAGAGATGTTTAAATTACAAGTTTCTCCTTTCTACTAACTTCCTTCTAAAACAATTTACCAAACTACTGGTTTTCTCTAAGGATACCGGATCGATTGTTATACACTTAACCGAGTAACACAAACTTACCTAACTCCTAAAACCCTAGAAGACAAAATTTATGTCAAAGCTCAGCTTGACTTTTGCTCTACAATTGTCGAAAAATGATGTTCCTTTTTCTCCGAGTTACTTGCTGAATGAGCTTTAACAGGAATTTTTCTTTCAATACTTATATTGCAACTTTTTACTAAATCTAAATTGATGTTACTAACGTTATTTTAGCTTGTTCAGCTTACATATTAATTTAATTTTTTATAAGACAAATAAAACTTATAACACAAGAGTGTTTTTGGGGGGCGATTTAAAATAAATATAAATAAAGTTTGTGTAGAATGTAGATTGTAATCGATAATGCTCTCTATGCTCTTCTACTGTCAATTACTCTTAAAATATTTTACACTGAATATTTTGCTCTAAAATTCAAATATATTTTCTCGTTTTTAACTGTTGAATATAATGTAAATGTAAAAGTAAAAGTTACTCCATCTAGTGCGTCATTCCCTGAAAACTCTTCAGTACTGAATTATCGATAACGATTTGATTTAATAGAATCGTAGACAACTCTCTTAAAATTTAGTTATTTTTATGGGACTAATCTTTCCAAATTCTCATCATGGATACTAGTCGAATGATTATGGTCCGCAGTTTTCCAAACTTATATTTTACAAATAAACACAGCTGGTTGTTTAACTCTTGTTAATTGTTGAACTCTTCACAAAGGATTGAAATATTTAAATGAATATCAAGTTTGCTGCAGCATTATCTTAAATTAGTTCTACACATTTGAATAACTAAAACAGTCTGTTTCAAAATAACATTTCAACTTTTTAACTTGTAATTGATTCTTAAAGCTTGTGGACTAGATACAGTCTGTATTCTTCACAATGAAAAATGTTCTATCCATAATCACTTGAAAAGTTTAGGTAAATAAGAGTTTTCTTAAGTTAGCTCACACATATGACGATACTAAATTGATAGAACTATTCTAAGGTTTTTTTAATTAAATAGAAATTTGTTCTAGCTTAAAAGGTTAGCTATCGTTTTTTTTTTTTGTTATGGTTAGAGTTCATGCCTTCAAAACCATTTTCGAGTGCCAGATCCATATTATATATATATATATATATTTCATATGGAACCAAACTTAGCTGATATCTGTTTATTAACTAGTTTCTCAATTTTTCTAAATAACACTTTTGTTATTTTGTCTACACAATAAAGTACATCTCTTACAGTCGACATGTTTTGAATGATCCACATTCATCATCAGGCCATGAATAACATCTTGGGTGAATTTTCTGGTTACTAATTTATGCGTAGTGACGACTATAGGAGATGCTCTTTATTGTGTAGACGAAATAACCAGAGTGTTATTTAAAAGAATTGAGAAACTCGTTAAGAAACAGGTATCAGCAAAGTTTGGTGGCTGGCTAAATTCCGTTTAAAAATAATCGCAATAATCATAATTTGCATCGTAAGTAAAATGACATAGTTAATATGATTTTTTTGACCCTTTAGAAGATATACATCTAAATGAAACATATATTACAAAAAATAATTTATGTCCAATTTAGTTTTCATTTATTGTGTTGAAAATGAAATTTTTGACACTTTTGTTGGAAAATCCGTGGTCTCAACAGTTGTTTTGTAGACAACATTTATTCTAAGATCATAGGAATAAACCTCTGTAATATTTTGTGACTTTCATGCTACCTATAGCCTTTTATTACTGAATTCTTTTAGACCTTCTTTAGAAATTTAATCTGAAGGTTTTTGATGAATATTTGTAGAGCTTTACAAGTGCTTGTCTGGCATTTTCAAAGGACTCTCAATTGAATATAGGGTTTATGCAATTTAATATAAGTAAAGTAGAACAAGTAATTTCAATTTATCAGGAATTGACCAAATTTTATTGCTTTTTTTATTGCAGTATGCTTGAATTTTTAGTCTCATTTTATTGAAACAAATGGATTATATTAAAATATAAGCAGACAATGTAAAGGTGATAATAGTATATTTAATGAAATATGCAGTCTTAACATTTAAAAATATTATAATTTTTAAAAAATTTCATATTTGGAATATGTTTTATCATTACTCTTTATTAAAATGTTAAAAAAAATACTTAAATTCCACTTTATATTTACTGTGTATTTACTTATATGGTTTATAATGGCACTGTTCATTATGTATTTATTTTTAAGTTATGTTTTAGTTTATTTTTTAAAATATATAATATATTCTATTTGAAATAGGTTAGGTTAGGTTAGGTTGCAGTGGCAGTTCCACAAGGGAACACACGTAGGCCGAGCATTGGTCCTTTGTGATACCACACAATGAAGATTGATTCTACAGTGAGAGTGCTAAATTTTGCCTAACTCAAATGTATTTAGAGTAGGGATCTTTAACGAGTACCTGACATCGTACAGGCTCGGGACCGACGGTTTAACGTCCTTCTCCGAGGGACGACGCGCTCAGATTTATTCACCTCCCGCGTGAATAAATCGAGGGTCAGGTAAGGATCGAACCCCCGTTCTTGAACTGTTTAAATCTGGGTTTACTTAATTTTCAATTAATTAATAATTTTATTTCATAAACTTGTATGAATGTTAGGATATAGCAATTGTGCCAATGTTTTATACCACATCAATCCTTCAATTTCATTTTTAGTTTTAAGCATTTAAGCTTCAAATACTTCGAAATGATGAACCACAATGTACATTCCAAAGTGATCTGATATTTGCTAAGGTTAGTGCCAGTGTGGCGGTAATTCTATATTTGGAGCTTTTTCTTGGAGAAGACTTCAGATCATTCACATGATCTGACTCGAGGAATAGTATAAAATAGTGTCAGTTCATATAACAATATAAAATGCAACTTCATATATAATATTTAAGGATTCTTCATCAAGGGGTTCAGAACAAAAATGTTTCAACTATTATTAGAGTTTTAATCAGAGATTAATTTTTTTAAAATGTAAACTTTCTTAAGATTCCAGGATTAAACTATTCAACAAACACTTTCACCCCTGAGCACAAGAAGGTACCAATTTTCTTGGAAAACACAACCCCGATATAAAAATTGCTTTTCAGTTGACTACTGAAAAACTACTCTAAACTTTGGTTTAGAGTAAATTGAACTATTATGGTTAAAAATGGACTATTATTAAATTACTGATGACACATTCAAACAACACATTATTGTTCACAGCCATAGGCAAAACATTACATTCAATAAAACAGTGTTACTCTTTCCACTGAATATAACAGAAATCATTCTTTTAGGCCAACAGAATATCAACTTTGCAAATAAATGTGTGATTATTATAAGTCAAAACCTTTTTGCAATTATTTCATTTCTTACACTCCATAATTATTCCTCCGAATTAAGAGAAACTGTAAAATTTAACCCACTGTATTTGTTATTACTCTTATCTCAATCAAACGATACTATATTTTTTGCCAACTTTATTGACTGATCAATGTCTTCATGACGTATATTTGTAATACGATTGTCTACATAAAAATGACTAAAGTAGTTTCTGGAATGTTTTTAGTGATAACAAGGTGAATTTTTCTTTTGGTTACAAGAATGGTGTTTGATTTTACTGCACCAAGTAAATAAGGACTTGAATAAACTCCAAATATAACTTACAAATATTATCAATTTTTTCACAATAAAACAAAAGATTGATTAAATTACGAAAATTCACCACGGTTATAGGTATCAAAGCAGGTGTAATCTTGGTTGTACCATCTTTGTTAAATATTTTTCTATAAGGAATATAGCAACCATAGTAGTAGACTTATCCTGTGGAGACAGTTTCTACTAACTTTTATTTGCCTAATCTCCTAGATTATTATTGTAACTCCCAAAATTCTCCACATTTTGTAGTTTTTATGTAGAAATCATGTAATTGCTATGTTCTTATTTTATATGTAGAACAAGAAAACCTTCCTTCAATGCTAACTTCTCACAGTATCATCCTTCGTAGTCTCTGCAAACAATCTCAGCAATGATTTGTTAGGTATTTGATAACGATAAATAATGGATAAAATCAGCAACAGAAAGGAAACTGAAACTAATTGTTTTAATATTCTAACTGTGAAATTATATATCCACAAAAACCACGTTCAAATTTGATCGAATTCAATTTACTCGTTGAAAGTATAGAAAAGTCTGCCTATAATGATTTTTCGTTTCTAAAAAATAGAACACTATAAAATTTATCCATGATAAATAAAATTTATTACTAAATTCTTTTAGACCTTCTTTGAAAATTTAATCTGAAAGTTTTTGATGAATATTTGTAGAGATTTATAAGTGCTTTTTGATTTCTCGGATATTGTGTCAATTTAGCATATGAAATTTTTATTCAAAGCATTGTTTTATACAAAATATATAATAAGTTAAACATACTACTAGATATTACTGCTAGAGACTAGTACCTACAACTAGGAGGTATTAATCAACTAAACCTAACATAGTCTTTAGGTAACAGAGTTATTGATTGTTGCAAGAAAATCCCCTACAGGTATCTGTATTTATTTTAGTATACAAAGAGAAGTCCCTTTTACAAAATACCTTTTTCTATTAACTGCTGATATAAGACAGCATAAAGTTACATTGTACATAAAGTTACACAACTTCTCTTAGTAGAGTAATTTGAACATACCTATAAATTTGTCTAAATGACTCCCAAAGTAATTTCATTTTTATGTGTTTAAGTGACACTTTATTGCCTCCGAGTAATTCTTGTGTTGTGACAATTTTACCTCGATGTATTAACTGTAACTTGTACAACAGATTTCCTACAGTAAAAGTTTTAATAATTTGAATCTATCAGAATTCTCACTCTGCATCTTTTACAATCAAAATAATCACAGCTAAATGTTTTCAATCAAGTGATTGACTGCAGACTGCATTGAATGCAGAAGAAAATCTATTGTAGTTGCTTAATTTAGTTTTATTAGGTTTTGAAATACCAAATGCCTTTCCAATACCTAATGTATTGGAAATATCTATTGTATAATCCCTTCCTCTACATAAAATATATTTTATCTAAATTTCTAATGTTTTACTTACATTACCCTTCTTTATAGACTGTAAGCGAACATTCTTTTTATTTATCTTCTTCCATCCAGAGCGAGATTAATTGATTTTATACATTCTAATGAGTTTTATATTTTTTTAAAAAAAACATGCAACTTCAATTGTTATTATAGAAGGTAAACTGAATATTAGTTATTGATATAGTTTGCAGTTGAAGGCCAGTAGCTTATGGAAATCGTGATTGTTTGTTTTTTTTTATAGTACAGTCGTTATAACTGTTACTAATTTTTGAGATTTAACAATATTATAACATAAACTTTTCTTTCCCTTAACTTCCGTTAAAAAAACACCAGTATTTATGAATTTACTTTTTAGTTATGACAAGAAAGTATTTCTTATGTTGTTACGGGTACATGAATCAAATGATAATAAGTATTTAAATAAAAACGGTATTAACAACTGTACCAGATTAGTTGAAAATATTCTTAAAAACTATAATATCATAATAGCTTAAAATCAAAATCAATTCTAAAAAAAACGCTATTTTTTTTAATAATTCAAGGGTGACGTCCTTAATTTACAAAATTTGACAGTTCTTTAATCATCATAACAGTAAATGTCATCATAGATTATTTTACATTCGACTTCGAAGTGGGCACATATGATCCCCTGGAATGAATGTATCGTGATTTGAATAAAAAGATTCTACTCTGATATAGTGACCTATTATAAATTAATAATGTTAACCGTCTGATTATTTAATATGTCTGTTAATAGCCGAAAATATGGAAATAGCATATAATGAATTGGTAAAAAAATTTAGAAATGTTTGGAACCATTAAAAAGTTTGCAGTATTTAGCATATTTTCACTAACACACTTCAGGAATCACAGAAGTTGAACTGACAAATAGATTAATAAGAACGCATAAAAGCTGTCGAACACCTCGTCCAGTACAGCTGAAAAAGCTTATTTCAATTATTCTTAATTTATAATGTTTACTATAAATCAATATAATTTCAAATGAGAACATAAATATATATGTATAAGATCTACAAAAAATTGTCTACTCAAATCATATGAACGAAAGCTGTATTTGAAATCATAAAAAGAATGCAAACTATAATTTTAGAATGTATACAAATCCTTGATAAAATTCTAGCTGGAAGCGAGACTATCGCATTACGGAAGGTAAAGATTTTTCTCCAGCCATATATTTTTATGCACAGTTACAAGGAAGGGCCAGTTAAGAGCTTCAAATATAGAGTTAAATTTAATTGGAACAGTGGGGCGTACAATATCACAGTTATGGATGCTCATTGTAGGAGTCCGATGATGATCCATGAGTGTGTAAAATGATAATACACACATGTAAAAAGAAAGATACATAATTCATTAAAATGAAGGTATAATCACAAGAAAAATTAAAATGGAACAAAAAGTAACAAAAAAATTTAGTGGTCTTCATTCAACTTTAATATAATTAAACAATTACCATTACTTGTTTTACTTACAATAAGTAAAGTATAGTGATCATGAAAAAATTCGATTTCAAGATTTTGACGGAATAACATCTTTTGAGATCCCAGAAGTCGTTTTATGAGGTTTTTTTCGATGATGTCTGTGTGTGTGTGTGTGTGTGTGTGTGTGTGTGTGTGTGTGGTGGTTGGGTGGGTTGATGGGTGGGTGAGTATGTTAGCATTACTTGTTACCCCGCTTCGGTCCAGAATGTTTAATGGATTAAATTGATGTTTTACAGAAAGATGGGCCTCATAGTGCAGATGTGCGCCATTGTTTGGGACCAATTATGCATGACGGGAAAGTCAATTTATTGCTGCAGACTACAAATATTAATGAGCTGATTTATTAAACGGAATTGATGTTTTTTTTCAGCACGAGGATTTGGAATGCGAGTTGTAGGCGGGAAAGTGGGCTACGATGGAAGGTTGTTCGCTTACATTGTGTGGACCGTGCCATCCGGTCCAGCCGAGAAAGCAGGCCTTCAACAAGGAGACAAGGTGCCTTATTAACTGTAGCATTTTCTGTAACGATATCCATTTATAAATAATTAATGCGTAAGTTTATATTGAAATTTAAATACATGATGGTGTATGGGATAAGGGTACGTCAGTTGTGATTAATAGTATAGGTTTTTTCTATCAAGACTCTGAGAAAATATTAGTTTTACTTGTGTCATTGAATATTCAGTACGTTTTTTTTAAAAGTACACTTACCATTTAACACTATATTTGTGTCAAAGCTAATACCAAAAAATAATGCATATTTAAAGTCAATTTCAAAAGAATGCAATAGATAAATTTATGTATTTGAATTACTCATATATATATATATATATATATATATAAACCAAAAGTGAAAAAAAGTTGGTCGACATATACAATTCAACATAAATAATAATAATAATAATAGTTACTTGTAAATTTCTTGAATAGAAAACAAGTGGCTTTCTGTATATGCCGTGCATTACCCATAAATGTGAAACAAGAAATGTATGTAGTGTTTTATTGCCACCAAAGAATCTTACAACTGTAAAAAATTGCTGCCTTTATATTCAAAGTTCCTATTTGGTTAGTATTCTTTCCCACCATGATTAACATTCCTGCAACATTATTTTGAGTTAGTTTTCCCAATTTCCAAATAATGTAATGTAATGTTTATAGAAACAACTGCAAATACATTTAAATATGATATGTAATTATTTGAAAGTATAAATTTAAAAAACATGAAGGTAGTAGACAAACTGGAATGCATCTCTGAAAAACAGTTTTAGAAAACTTTTTTTCAAAAATGTAACAAACTGTTTTTTGAAGTTGAAAACAAACCTTATGGAAACGGAAATCCATGAAGTTGCATTTATTGAAATGAAATTTCTCTTTTGAGTGAATAACAGTACGTTTCATGGGTTCAATAACCAATTTATTTTACCCAAAATTTTTTTTTTTTTTTAAAGAATCTGGTTGGAGTAGGCAACGTGTCTGTACTGTGTTATTCATTAATACTTGTCTTGGCTTTATATAGGTAAAAGAAGTACTTCATTTAACAGGATTTTTCATAAAAAGAATTTGATATCTTTGTTTCTGAATTGTAGAATAGCAGTACAAAATAGTGAGTACCTGGAAATTTGCAATAATGAAACCATGAAATAAAAAAAGATTATAATTAATGAAAATTGTTGAAATTTCATCTATGATTTATCATTATTTGAATGAATTTAAAAAAGATAACTTTAAATACTATTAATTAATTCGCAGGCCTCAATTTCACTAACAAACATTTCAATCACTCAAATTCAAGGACAAATAAGGGCGTATTATTAGCTCTTAAAGGGAATATAAATTAATGTTAAACTGATTAGTGAAAACCGTTATTTGTGATGAAGGTTGACATTTACAAAATGGTAAATGTCAAAATACAATGAATTGACAAAACATGTTTGTGTGGCGGATTAATTTCACAGTTATCTAACTCACAGTTATAAATGTACAAATTTATAGTCATGAATGAAAAGATCTTTAGATGATAAATTATTATTAAATCTTAAACTAACTATTTATAAGATAAAACTACTTATATTTAATACCTCAATCACGGTGAAGTTAATGTGAACATATAAACATGTTACAAAAAGTAATGTTTCATGTCTGTCGTTTGGTTTATCTTAAGATTACCAGGGCTAGATATCATAATGTTGAGATAATTAACGATACCTATTTGCTACTTAGTACCATAAAAAATTAAAATAATTCCCACTCAAGAGATCAAAAATAGTTCAAAAGTTCAAATTTTATCAAAAATAATGCAAATGAAGTCATTACTTATTGTGCATGAAGAGTACATACAAGAAATATTATTTCCAAGTATTCTGGCTCCTTATGTTTTGGAATACATAAAGTCATCATAATTCATTGTGATTACTTATCACATGTGATGTTTCAATTGTTTAAAACACAATTTTCAGGAGGATAACATCTCATAAATTCTAAATATCAAAAAAAAAGTAAGATCCACAGTAATGTTGAGTGTTAAGTATATTCTAACATTATGTTATATCTAATGTAGTAAGCTAACAAATTAAATATTTGCAGATTATTGTTTAAAATTATATCACATCGTAACTTCACTGTTGGAAAATTATTTCAAATTTCAATAAAACAAGAGTTAATATCAATAAATTAGCAAACAAAAAAAAAAAGGAAAAACAAATATTTTTAAGAAAATCTGAAAGTGTTTATTTCAATATTTTCATGGAACTTATAGAACATAACTGAAAAAATTCATATGGCTCAGAAAATTTTATTTTTCAGAGATTTATACGCAATGAGAAGGCTTTATTATTTGTGAATGTGATCCCATTACTGTGAGAGAGGAGACTGGGTCTATTTCCGGATATAGGCCAAATATATTTGGTTAGAATTAGAGAAGTAACAAGCATGAAGAGATGGCTTGTGGTAGAAATGTTGACAACTGAGATCTTGTGTCTCAGGTGGTCGAGTGGGACGGGTTATCTCTAGTGGACAAGACATTCGAGCAGGTATCCGATATCATGGATCAAGCCGGAGACACAGTGGACTTACTGGTCGAGCAGGGCGCAGAAATGTAAGTGGGATTAAATATAATCATAATTTACATTTTATGCTAATAGTATGGTTCTAGAATATTAGTAAAAAAGTTTTTTTGGGATTTAGTCGGCATTTATTTCTTGGTTACTGATAAACCTATATAAAAACTTTGCAAGTTTGATTTGAACTGGAAGATGGACCAAAGATTGATTAATATTATACCCATTAATTATATTTATAATCCGATTAATTATTTAATTAACCATTGTCAGCCATAATTTCAATCAAAAAATTATAGATAAAAATGTATCTGAAATGTTATTGTTTTTAATTATTGAATGTTGCCCTTTATTAACAAAGGTTAAAAAAAATAAATATGTATAAAAAGTATTCAACTCTTTATTGAGTAGAACTAAAGGGATTTTAACTCTTTAAAATAAAGGTTAATCCTATTGTTTTCGTTGTTAAGCATTTCGCATTCTGTTATTCAACAAATTTCTGTATTTTAGGCGAATGTGTGATTTGATGGACGAACCTCAACAAACAACAGCCAGGAAAAACTCTGGAGAAGCAGTCGCTTTAGGACTTGGTCAGTATGACACAGTTTAATCTATCCAAACGTAATTAATTTATCATAATTTGAAATTTTTAACAATAAATTAAAGTATATTTAGAGTACAAAATTAAATCTTTGTTCAGTCAGTTTTCCTGGACCAAATGAAACTCGTAAATGATGAAGATTTGGTTTCTATTTTAACTGAATAAAGAAAAATATGTTTTTACATAATTTTCTATTTATTGTGAATTTAGAAAAATTAGCAGGTACCAATTTATTTTAGTACAATTATATCAGGTGGTCAATATAATTCTTTTTTTACGTGATGTATATATATTTAAATATGAAATTATATATATATATATATATATATATATATATAGTTCACAAAGGAAAGAGAAAAACAAATACAGACACAACACAAAAGACTCACAAGGTTATTTCGACAGTCGTCGTCATCGAGCAGAAGTAGTTCCTTTGAGTAGCTGAAGCTAACTCATATATATATATATATATATATATATAAGTAAATGTAAATGGGGGTTTTCAGTCTTTTATTCTATCTGAAAGTCGATAAATTATTTAATTACAGGTATATATATATATATATATATATATATATAAATAAATTTTGAAGTTATATAGGAATTGAAATACACATTCATAAATATCCGAAATAATTTTAAAAAAAAATTATCAATATTCATGAAATATTAAAAATTTTTTTATGTGATAAATGTATCACTCTCTTTAATAGTCCGATTAAAAATGTATGAAATGTCATGGTGTATAATAGAATTAATCACAATTTCTTTCGTTTAAAGCTTGACATGTCATAAAATGTGCGATATTTACTTGATCAAATGCAAATGACCTAAGGTTAATAGTAGAGAAATATATGTATTATCATAATCTTAACATACAAAAATATAATGGTTTTTGTTTTAGAAGAGCAGAATGTATTGAAAATAAAATTGCACTAATAATATTAATATTGAAAAGTGATTTCAAAAATTATAAGTAATAATAGCAAAATATATATATCAATATGTAAAGAAGGGAGCACAGACGATTACAATCAAAACTCAGTATATTTTGACAACTTCGTTTCCAGATCGTGACGTAACCGCTACCTGGCTGAGCTCTCTGTATCTACCTGGCCACTATGAAATATAGCCATATTACACAAAATTTAATAAGAACTAAAAAATAATAATTAACACAATATAAAATACAAAAAAATCAATAAGTAATAAAAAAAAAACTATAATATCTTAAAACGGAATAGTATAATAAATAATAATGTATTGATTTTGGACCCCTTTTCTGGCGAAATAAAATCATTGCTTTGTTTAAAATATGATCTTAGAAAACATTTTTCTCTTCCAAACTGATAACTTTAGAGTGATCAAGTCCTAGCATAATTGTGAAACAGACATCAGGATAATATGAAGAAAAGTTCAATATTTTTCAGTTGTGTTTTTAATAAAAAACAATATCCTTGCCTTATCATTCATTTTGAAATAATGTAGACAGAAGACAAGTTACACCCTTTGACCAACTGTAATGAAATTCTGACTGAAATAGCACCTTCGGATAGAATGGGAATACTTTTATGACAGATGTAATGTACGAATACTTAGTATATTATATAAGAAAATCATTCTTTTACGCTAGAGAATGAAACCTTTAATTTAAACCTTTCTTTTGATTGTTTAAAACAATCTTCGAGCTTCAAATGATAGCTTGCTATAATATTTTGTGTGCACCGTATTTCAAATATGTTTTTATAAAGGTCTATAATATATAATTTGTGTTTTTTTTATTACTTTACTATAAGTAAAGTATAGTGATCGTGAAAAAATTCGATCTCGAGATTTTGAGAGAATTACATGTTTTGAGGTCCCAAAAGTCGTTTCATAAAGTTTTTTCGATGATGTCTGTGTGTGTGGGGGTGGGTGGGTGGGTGGGTGAGTGTGTTAGCATTGCTTGTTACCACGCTACAGTCCAGAATCTTTTATGGATCAAGTTGATATTTTACACAGAAATAGGCCCAATAGCGTAGAGGATCCCTATTGTTTGAGAAGAATTATGCATGACGGGAAAGTCACTTTTTTTGCCAAAAACCGTTTCTTAAAAAATATTTTTTGATAGTCAGATCGGACTAAGTTTTGCAATCCTTGTTTTTTTTAAAGTTAATGTAAGAATACTGGATCTAAGAATATAGTCTGTCAAAAAAGAGCAATACATATTTTGATATCTGAGCATATATGAATGTAGGGGAGTGAGGAACTGGACTGGTTGGAAAAGTTTTGAAGATAAATCTTCTGCAGTCCTCTGCGTTTTTGTACAAACCCCCAAAACTTACTCAAGAATGCAATGAATGAATGGACAAGAAGAATGAAAACAAAAGTTGATTAAAAAAATATTTCATTCAATCTAATGTGCTTATTCCAAGTGAAAAAGAATTTTTAATGAAAACAAATTCTTGAACTGGAGCATTTAAGATATATATAGAACATGAGCTGAGCAATGTCTTTTTAACTATCACGTATACAAAATGAAACTAAATTGAAGAAAAAATGTGGGTAATTTCTAAAAGTGGCAGAAGTCTTTAAACACATTCAATAAAACGTAAAACAATCAACTTTATGAGGTCAATGACTGCTGACATACCATAACTAAAGCCAGTACATGTGGGAGATACTTCCCGAAATATAATTGTGAAGTTCATTAAAGAATAAAAAATCTTAAATTAATTCTAGTAATAACAAGAGAACCACAATGAGATACATATAGTCATTGTAAACATGTTTGCGATGAGACTCAGAATCTTAGTTTAATTATAATAACCTGTCACTTTGTCGGAGATCATTTGTCTCAGTTTTGTTACAACTAATAAAATGTAGCAGTATTCAAGCAGATTAATGCATTTCATTTATCAATATCACATGTACTCGTCTTTTACAGGTTTTTTTTATGAAAATTTAGAAATGAACTTCTTAGAAATATTATTAGAAATTATAGAATAGTCGAAAATATCATTATTAGTACGGTCCTAACTGTCATTAGATCTGACGTTCCTTTACGTTTCGCAGCTTTAGATACTAAGCTCAAATTTCATATAATTGTAGTCATACTTTTAATTTATTAAGTGGGTAGGTAGGATTCACTTTTTTGAAGCGTGCAAATTATGACAAACGAAACTAAATTAAAATCAAGTAAAAATACCGATTGCTACAGTAACAGACACTTAATACTAGCTGTATATCTATCTATACAGGTTTTGCCTGTGTATTGCTTAGAACTGACTTATTTCAAGTTGTTTTAACAGTGTATATATTTGAGAAAGAAAAAATAATTTATTTTAAAAATGTAGAGGTATTTTAGTTGCCTGATAATGTAGCAAGTAGGGTTTGTCAGTTGACATACTCGTACCTGTGTAGCTACCCCAAAACAGCTTATAAGTCCATAACATTGCTTATACGTTGATTTCAAATTCATTCAAATCTTTGCTTTTAACTTAGACATTCGCAAATCTACTGTCAACGTTTCAGTTTCCTCTGACTTATTGTGGCTGAGTTTCCTTGTGACAAAATGTTTGGACAAACAAACAGACAGAAATTTATCTAAGGTAGATTCGGTTTCCATAATGTATATAACGTAAAGTTATATGATATGATAACGTAAACTGATATGAGTCAGTTCTAAGCAATGTACAAACGAAACCTTCCTTTTATGTATATAGATATGGGTTCGATAATACATTAATACAGAGTGGTGTTAAGATTACACAAATCCACATTGAAATAATGGAGGCCACATACCAAATTCATTATTATGTACTTTGATATTATGCTTTCTTATTTAAAGTTAAAATGATGGCTACTCCAGAATTTTTTATTATTTTTCCAAAATAGATTTATTGTGAAATATAACAGCTATTCTTATTTTGGTTAGATTCTAAAACAATATGAACGTAAGAGATAGTAATGCGGACGAAGGCATTTTAGAATATATTGAAAAGCCTAGTCGGCAGAGTTCAGATTAGGGAAGTACAAAATGATTCAGTCCGATTCCTTAATATGTAAAAACAATACAACTTCATAATGGTGTCGTTTCTGGAGATGCAACAAGGCTGCATTTCTACGACATTCAATTTGCTTCAGTTATGTTTAACACACTTGAATAAGGCTGATAAGAGAATAAGAGATTTTTATTTGCAAATCCTTAAATTATAACTACAAATTATATTTAACCATCACAGATCATATTAATGACACAGATACAATACAGGAGTATTTCAGTACAAAAGGAAGAACAACAACAAACATACAGAAAAGTATTTTTCAATGTACATCATAAACCATGCAACAATGAATGCTCCAAATAATTTACGATGAAAGAGTTCAAAAGACAATTACAATTAGGTATTTTAACGTTATGTGTAAATATATTTGTAAAATATAATACATCCTTGACATGATTCACTCCCTTCTTTTATCTAAAATATGTTTAAAAGTACATTATACATATATTCAATTACCTGAATATATATATTTAGGTAACTCATCACTATTGATTGAAGATAATCGCTCTGAGGCCTTTCGTTTATCACGTCGTCAGAGAGCAAGTGAATACAAGTGGGCAGGTTATGGATTTTGATTATCTTCAATCATTTGTGGTGAGTTACCTGAATATTTATATCACGTTTATTGTGACAATTTTGTATATATATATATATATATATATTATAAAAAAAATTGATACATTCTCGTGACATTGTTTGAAAATGAAAGAATTTTTGATAAAGGTTTTAAATAATGTATTTGTAGTTTTAAATTGGCTGGTGAGATCAATACAGAAAGAGAATGGTGGAGGCGGAAAGATGCAAATTCTGTTACACTTGACCTGGTAGCGGAGATGGGAGGCTTAAGTTCAATTGGGGAGACTGAATCCTTTTAGATAGGGACTGGAGGGACTGTCAGTGGGAGGTGTGCCGCGTACGGATCTAATCAATCAGCCTTCTCTTCAACCAATAAATCATCTGTCACACATATCTAACACGGATATTTGTCGTGAACTTTACACTCCCTACTTTAGTCACCCATACTTGTTAAAATACTCCTCTTCAACTTCCATCTTTTTACTTCAAACCCATAAATATAATAATTGCAACTGCAATAACTACGGCAACAATAAATAATTTATCAGACAGTGCTAATGTCCTAGTAGACGATGCGCTTATCAACTATAAATAAAACAAATTAAATAAATAATTTATATTTTATAAAATATTGGGAATACATAATAACAACTTTACCTAGGTTTATAGTATTGGTTGGAATACTTTTTCAATCTATTGGCTACTTTTCGCATTTTCATTGTCCATAAACCTGCTGCTTGTGAAAATATTTTTGTATGATAGCAAGATCATAACTTTAACGATTCTACAGGTCATAGCATTGTTAGATGCCATATAACTGAGTAAATATAACTTATACTCACAGGGTTTTTGTGAGCTTGGTGCAATGTGTTAGTATTAGATTGATGTCAGATTTATAATCAATTCTATCATTAGAATTATAATATAGTTATCATGCATAGGTATTTCTAGAGAAAATTGTAATTTGTTATAGAAAAATGGTAGTTGCATTCCATGCACTATTTTTGGTGACTATTCTTGAGACAGAAATCACATAACTGAGTACAGGCTTTTATAAAATTGTACAGAAATATTTCCTCACCCGCTGGTGGGATTTATGTCTGTTTTGGCCGGTGTAGTTGATGAGACAACCTCCTGAGACCGAAGAACAAAATAGAAATACAAATAAGTGCAATATAAGCTAACTGACTATGACATGAAAGTTATTTAAAGTCAAATAAGAAATTACAAGAAATGAATGAAGACGAAGCTCCTGCTGCCTCAGAGGAGAAAAAAATTCTTTTAGAGCATTCTAGTAACTCGACGATTGACACTAGGATCCTACAGAATTTATCTGTATCAGTAAATTAATTAGATATTCTGTAGATAATGTATCAGTAGATTAAGTATGTGGGCCGAGAGTAGAAAGTAGCACTTCATTTGCTATCTATGACTCTATTGAGGAAAATAGTGTTATCAACTCAAAATGGAAACGTTACATGGTCAATAACTTTGAATTGCATCTACGACTTTGTGAAAGGGAAATACTAAAGTGATATGTCTTTTGATAAAGCAAAATAAATATTATGTCTTTCAGTAATCGTAAAATATTTTAACAAGTAGTGAATGTATTTTGTTTATCATAGGCTAGTGACTGTTGTAAATGTACAATAAAAAATACACCTCACTCTGTAATATTCATGTTCATCTTATATTATATTTAGTTGTTATAACATACGGTAAGGGTTCCCCATCATGGAGGAGTAGGTATATTTCGAGAGTCATATCAAATATGCTCGGTTAATCAGCCAGTTCGATCGTTGTTCTCGGTGGTAAGTCGAAACCTTACTTTCACGGAAGGTGATAACACCTATACTACAACGTATTCTAGTGAATGTTGTATCCTGATTTTTCACGAGTTACTCAAGGCACTCCTCACAACTTCGTACAACGATTTTCTGGTGGACATCCACAACATCAACCGTGGAAATTGGTACAACCTATGGAGGTGTGAAAATCACAGACACTCACACACACACACACACACACACACACACACACACACACGCTCACAAATTGTAAAAAATATGTCAATATATTTCTTGAAATTAATTTACATACAAAAACCAACCACAGCTACTTCGTAGCTGTTGTAGCCGTGTCTACAAAGTAATAAGATAGTGCAGAAAATAGAAAAATAACATGAGATGGTTTACTTAGAGGTCTACTGACCTCTAAATCATGTCTAGTGGGTTCGACACCAGACAGTTTTTTAAAATTGGGAAGATTACTGTTTTAACCAAAACACCTACATTTCTTTATTTATTTTATTATTATTAATTATAATAATTACTATTATTATTATTATTTTTATTCACCATTAAAGAAAGGGTACAATTAAGTAACGTGATTATTTAAATTAAATATTAATGGATATTAAGTTAATTAATCTACATAACAATTCTTTTATTATAAATTTTTATATATTATCAGTGAGTGTATCAAGTTAGATTTTCAAAAATGAATTCTATTTTCTTCTCACTTGTTTAATTTTTAAGAATTTCCTGTTAACTTATTTAATAATTCTTTAACCTTTTTGCATCTTTTTATTTTGTTAATTTAATAACTGTGATTAATCTGTTGTCTCGTCTGGTAAATTTGCTCATTCTTTTATAAAACCATTTCGCATGGATCTAGTATTTGTTTGAAGCTTGTATATCCCTTATGACAAAAAAAACTAATTATAAGTCTATGTTATTTCTAACTAAATCTCTATAAAAACAAATATTTGTCTAAAAGCAAACTTAGTATAGTCGTTATAACATTGTACAATACGTGGATCTAGCTAGAACAAACTCGGCTTTAAACTGGCAGACACGAACGACGTATCACGAGAGTCGTCCAGACGGCTTTAGCACCTGACTGCTCATCAAACTCGTCGGTGTTGCCGCCTCATACCTTTTCTCACTTATCTCCTTTGCAATGTTATTTAATTCTTTCTTTAATACCTTACAGTTTCGCATTTAACTATTTTGTTAATATGATAACATTGATCATTTAACTAATTTGTTAAATTGATGTCACTTCTTTTTATCTATTTTTAAGATAATTAACAAATTAATTTTGCAATCAGCGGTGCTCAATTTTGAATATGATATAGTAGGAACATTGCTTTTGTACTACTGTCCAAATTTAGTATATCCACATTATGAGAGGTAAAGTAAAACTTTATTCCCAAATAAGTTAGAACTAAATTGACTTTAGTCAATTTATTGGCATATCCATACTTTATTCCTCACACTATAACCTTACCAATTTACATAAAGCTTGAATTTACATTGTTTCATAATCGTACTTTATTTCTTTGCTCATCATGAGATGTAATCAAAGAAATTAATAGTCCTTCACAAAATTAATTTTTTCAATATCAGCATAATGATATCAGGAAATTTAAAATTAAATTAACATCAATCACACATACAAATTGATTTCAACAATTGAAATTCAATTCCTCAATTCGTCAATTATAATTAATTTTATCCTTTAGTTCATTTATTTGTTTGGACCAAGGTAGTGAGGTAATTTTTTTTGTTCATTCAATTTTGTGGTGCTCTGTTCATGGTTTGATAAATGCACTCTAGAGTTTTATAACCATGCGTTCTTCATTCTTCTCGTAAATTCTTCTTCGTTCTTCATTCTCGTAAATATGTTTAAAAAAAAAGTGATAATCGCATAAAAATATTTTCAAATGGACTTCGAGTTTTTGACGACTACTGCTTGCAATATACCTCTTTTGAAATTAAGTCAATTTTACTTTTACATGAAAACTAGTGAAAAAAATACACCTAAAAAGACTATACTACTGACAATTTCAGATCTCCTAAGAAGATCATGGAAATCTGTAAAAGAATATGTTCGATAGTCCTAAGGAATAAAGTAGGCTAGGGTACTATTGTATCCTAGCATTATACTTGCCATGATGGTATGTGAAGAAAGAAATCTAACTACTGATGGTTAGTAGAGACTATACGTGGCTGTGCATTTTAATGGTTTCATAACAATATCCTAAATGAAATTGGGTCAAGATAAGCCAATGATTTTTTTTCTTTTTATTTCTATTCACTGATATACAGGGTTCATTATTCACTATATTGTAAATCCTATGAACTCTTAGTAATCTTACAAAACGTAAAAGTATCAATCAGACAATAATTTAACTAAAAACCTTTTAGGGATATACTTTACTTTTCTTAAGAACATATCAACAATATTTTTTAATATAACTACTATATTTTTACGTTCGTAGTGGTTTTATGGAGCCTTTAATTTGGAATATTACTCGCGGAGTTCCATCTTAGATCTTTTCTTCTCTCAAGAGTTACACCTCAAGTGTCACACCTCTAGCAAAGGTGACAATATAATTAGGAAATTATTTTGTTTCAGTCCACTGAGAAATTAGTGGTAGATGAATGAGAGTAACGCAGTTTAGACAGAAGTTAAGGAACATTTTCTTGTATTGATTCAATCCTTCTGACGTATAGATGATGCATTCTGATAGTAACATATTGTTTTTAATTACTTTCTTAGCTTTTAGTGTTATAGTTTACCTCGGACGAGTTTCACTTTCTTATTGAATTAAAATAACTTCTGTAAACCGCAGAATGATGCAAGAAACTGATCATATATGCATTTTGAAGTGCACGCATATATACGTATACATTACTGCAATCGTTGGTAATCTCGAATCTCGGAATCTCGAAGTGGGAATTGTTCCTGGGCTTTCTTTTTTATTACTTTTATTTTTCACATAACAAGTTTCCTCCCGTGGAACAATATTTTAGCAGTATAGTGAGCTGTAAAATAGTAAATTTAAATATTATTATAAATAAGAGCAAATTCTCCATTAAACAAGCTTCGCTTATGTTTACCTCACTTTCAGCCAACTTTTGACTAATGATATCAACATGTTTCACAATTTTGCATTTATTAACTAAAATTAACAACAAAATCCTTCTAAAGAATCGTCTTAATTATTTACAAAAATATAAAAACAAAGATTACGAAAACAACTTTAAGGATAAGAGAATTTTGTTGACCTTAAATAATGACTATTTCAAATAGCAGCGCTGAACAGATCAAAACAGAGTTTCACTATCTAACAAATTTTATACGTATAGCAGAGTAAAATAAACGGTTTTTAAAACCAATGTTTGTTTGGAATGTTTAATATTTTTATTCATTTTTTTGAATATGAATTAAACTTCAACCAGTATGTTAAAGAACAACGGAGTCTGTGAATACATTTACAAAAAATGTATACATTATACTTAAATAAAGGTGTCACATAAATTTATTCCATGTTAATGGAGAATAATTTTGTTTCAGAACCAGAAGTCGCTGTAGACAAGTCTCCGGCTTCCCCAACAAGAAGGAAACTCCCAAAAACTCCGGTATAAAGCACTAAGCAAATTTTTATTTGATTTTTCCTGATTTAATACCAATTGGCTGTGGACCCAGTTTGGACTCCTTCTAGCTTGCAGTTTTGGATTAGCTCTGTTTTGCATGGTTTGACACGACTCTACAAGACAAAGTTGCGTTCCGATTAAAAGGAAACTATTTGTCAAACTATATGCCAGATTATTATTTATTTATTTCATTTGAATGGAAGTAGAAAATATATGCGACATATCACTTGGTAACTCGGACCAACTCTCGCAGCTTAGAATCATTTGCAGAGCATACAGCGTGTGAGTGTGCGCTTCTGTTCTGTTGTACATCTAGTGTATACGTCCTTCCGTGTCAACCCTTGATATAGAAAGCCCAATGTGCAAGTATCAATGTGCTAGAATAGATCATGTTATCTCCATTGTGCTAGAGGGTAAAAATCAGTGTTTGTATATTCTTCTAAGCAGTATTTAGTTTTTGTTTTTAGTTTAATAAAAGTGGAAATATTTTGGACGGATGCCTGTTTACAACTAGTTTAGTTACGTTGCGGTAAATAAAACAAAACTAAGTGGTGATTTAATGTAGAATATAGACAACTATATTAGACATTCGTATGGGTTGTACAAGTCTTAGAGCAATGACCACATACATGTTAATGTTGATATTTCTTGTCCATTGTCCACTACTTCTGAAAAGTGTGTAGTTACCATGAAGTGAGGAAACTGGAATATTTATGTTTATAACAGATCTTTAATTAATTCATTGAATATGTTGAACGTTATCATTTAATAATGGTCTATATTTACGCAAATTAAATTGTATTGCATGCATACATAAAACTGAACCTATATCAAAAATAACTGAAAGGTAATTATACATTTCTGTATTTTACTTCGTTTGTCTAAATTTTTAATGAGATTTACACATACATAACAGTTTGCAATTATGTGGGTGTCCAATGTCAAAAGAAATAATTTCCTCTTTTGTTTTCTAATGTCAGTTATTTACTGTAGTGTTTGTATTTTATGTGAATTATAATTGTACATATAATATTGTATTATAGAAATTGAAAGTTATTCTTTGACAGAATATTTATTTAAAACAGTTATTTGCTGAAAAATAACAGTTAATGTGAACGTAAGAAATCTTCACTTCATGGATTGTTATAGATTAAAATTTATAATAATATGTAATGCAATGAATCTTAGATTTTGTGCAAAATACATTAGCTTGTACTAATCTTCTCTGTTTCAAACGGGGTTTTTCATTGACAATAACTTCATGTAATAAGCTTTAGGACCTCGTTGTATTTTATTTTTATGCATTGCTCCTCAGGCTAGGTTAAATTTTGCAATCCACGCTGAAATTGAATCAAAGCTTTGAAGTAGGTTGACCTTAATTTTCTCTAGAAAATCGGAAATAAACCAAGGTCAGATTTCCATGTCATAGATTTCATATGGCATTCGATGTTTTGTTGTAATTTAATGAGAAATCCTTATTATTCATTTGTAGTTGCAAATTAAATCACATACATTGCCAAAAGATTAATGGACAAATCAGTCCATTCGATTTTATGCCCAGAAACATATTATGATAAAGAAACTTATCATATGATTTTTATCTCTTTGAAGTAGGGAAATTAATTACTTCTTAATTTTTTGAGGTGGGTTATTATTATTTGTTAATTATTTTTTTAAATGATTATTAATAAAATTATAACCACATCAAACCGAACATTTATATTCACATAATGAAGTAATTCTTAATTCATAATAATTAATTTATTAATATTGCTGGAAGCAATAATGGTTTCTAGCAGTCAATGATTCCCAGGATTTTGTTTCTTAATATTCAGTCGTTGTTATTTACACAGTACTTAAATACCGAACATTACGGTAAGAAATGAGTTATGAGTTTTAATAAAACAGTTAAGATTTATGTTGTTTGAAAATGGTATAATTGCGTGCCCTCCAGCTCATGTGCAGGGCTGAAAATGAAAAACTGGGAAATACATTAATTCTCTTCTGATCAACAAATTAACCATTGACAGTAGTAAACTGAAGATGACATACTAAATTTGCTATTGATCCCTCTCAACCTTTTATAGAAAGTATACGATAATTCAAATACTAGAATCAATGTGATATCATTATATGAAATATTTTTATTGGCTTAAAGTTTTGAATACGAGTAACTTATTATTCTATTGAATTTGGAGATATATATTATTGTAAAGGCTAGTAGTTCAAGTAAAGTTCAAGTTAAGTAATTTATTTTTTAATAGGTAAGTATAATTAATTACATTTTCACCAACATGACAGAAATTTTCTTTAACAGATTAGATATTATCAATTAAACTACCAAAATTAAGGTACTTAAATATTCAAAATTATGTTAAGCCAGAGAAGAATGGTTCAATTTTAAGCTCTGTACTCTGAACGATTAACTATACTATATAGTTAGTAACATATAGATATACGAGTATAGAAGTTACCATACTATACATATGACATCATTAAGGCTGACATGAAATACCTTATAAGGATAAGCTATGAGGAAGGTTTGTGTATCCTGATAATCACGCAGGATAAACAAACGCTAAAATAAATTCTACCTTATTTGTATCACATGTAGGCTACGTTGAAGGGGCGATTAGTAGTAATGTATTCAAAGGCAAAATAATCTGTAAACGTGTTAACACACTAGTTTCATTAAATGATAGACACAAGCTATTTGCATTATAACAAAAGGTTCTGTTTGAAATAACCATGATTTGATGTTAGTTTATTTCAGCAGTGTTATTGTCACTGATTATAACTTGATTTGTTGACAACCCTCTACTGAAACTTAACGAGTTACAGTTACTGTGTATAAACTCCAAATTATTAACTTTCTCCTTTCTATTCTACGATATTTTTTTGTTTCCTGAAGCTTAGCTATTCTTCAGTGTTAACTGAAAAGAGACTGATTTCTGGTGATACATTCAACCCCATTCTGCCTCAGTTTCCTTCAAAATGGTTTCACCTAATTTATGCCAACCTTCTTTCGTGGTATCCATAGACTTAAGCGTACACTTAAGAAACAATTATCCACCATAACCGATTATGCTTCTACATCCACTACCTACTCCAATCAACTCACTCTCTCCTATCAACGTACCGACCTCATTTTCTACGGAAACTTGATTTAATGAAGAGGTAATCATTCTGGGGGTGCAAGGAGTTGCCAATGCTGAAGTAGCCTGATGTACCCTTTACTCTACATTAATCACTTCACTCTACCTTTTGCAATCAACGCTATTATGTTGCTTAGGTTTGCTCCTGTACTTCAAAACACTGTGTATAAGCCAACAATGACTGGAGTGTAGTGATCCGCCTACATAGTCCACCATGCTCACCTTCCATATGATCGACCATCGGGTTTCCATTAACAACCACTTCAATTTACCTGTTATTACCTATGCCAACTCCCATGATCTACCTTTCAATAATATTTTCAGGCTACTGTATCTGTGACTGACTCCCATGATGACAATACCATAAGTGATAGAGCTTCCGAGAAAGCACACATCTCTTGCTCGTAGCGCTTGGTTCACCTAACATAAACTTTTAATGATAGTTATTATTACTTCTTTTGATTTTTTATTTATGTGTTTTCTTCTATTTTTTATAAAATATTTTTACTTCTTCCTCTACCTTTTTTGATGTTTCTCCTCACCATCTTCTTATTGTTTCATTTTGTCCTTTAAATTTATATTATGCTACCTAAATTTGTATCAGCATTAATTTTTCCACCACTGTTCTATTTCCTTCATTCTCTATTATATAATTTTATTTTATATTTATTATATTCTATTTGTTTAGACTTGTTTTGAATAATTTACTTATACCTGTCTTATACTCCTTATTCACATTTCATTTGCAAATCATCCCTACAACATGAATGTCAGCTTGCAGCGGCACTGGTGATTACATTTCCTTGCCTATACGGCGTGCTTGGACTCCTTTCTTTTTCTCTCCCCAAGAAGATTTTACGAGAAATTAGAAATTCGGATTAGAACTATTCTTCAGATTAGATTCATTCAGATTAGAAATATTCTTCGGATTAGAACTTATATATGTATTACCAGAGTCTGATGAAAATATTTAGAGTAATATTTATTTATATAACCTTGGTAGAACAAGGTAATATATATATATATATATATATATATATATATATATATATACAGTGATACCTTGAGATACGATTTTAATTCGTTCTGTAACCATCGTCGTATGTCAAAAAATTCGTATCTCAAAGCAATTTTTCCCTTAAAACAATGTAATATGTATTAATGCGTTCCAGCGATACTAAACCACTCAAAAAAAAAACGTTAAATTTCATATAATATAACATTTTTTGTACAAATAAACGAGTAATAACACACATATGGTAAAATAACATATTGATGTATGATAAATGTTAATAAAATCAATAAAAAAGAAAGGAGTTTAAATTTTTATTTAAATTTTTTTTCAATTTTTTTTTTAGATTTGTTGTATCTAAGAATTAAGGCCCAGATTTTTTTTAAAAAAAAAAATCTGGGTCTAAATTCTTAGATATCCCCATAATTTCTATATTTTTTTTTTTTTTTTAATCATCACGTAGGCTAATCATCACTTTCATGTTGTGCCTTTTTGGCTTCATTCACTACGTGAGACCTTCGAAAAGTAACGATCAAGAGAGGTTTGTTTCTGCCTCTTTTTTAAAATGTTACGAAAAAATGTGAGACACGTATCATTAAATAAGGCACTCGCTCTCCCAGTAGACATTTTCTCTGGGTGTCTTTTTTCTACGAAATCAGACACTTCCTGCCACTTGCCAAGGATATCACGAATTTCACGTGAAGTTAGTTCCTCCACCGGCTCGACCTCCTCCTCACTGCCGAGTTCCAGCATTACCTCCGAATGGGAAATCTTATGCAACTCCTTTAGCTCCTCCGTCGTGAGTTCTTCAGTGTGCTCCTCAATGAGTTCAGCAACATCTGCATCGTCTACCTCTAAGCCCATGGAGCGACCGATAGACACAATCTCCTCCTCAACAGGTTCAAATCCTTCAAAGTTTCGCTCTAACACAACATCTGGCCATAGTTTTCTCCAAGCTGAGTTCAATGTTCTCTTAGTAACTTCTTGCCATGCCATATCTATAATCTTAAGACAGATCACAATGTTGTAATGTTCTTTCCAAAACTCCCTCAAAGTTAGGTTAGTGTTTTGTGTCACTTCGAAGCAACGCTTGAAAAGATGCTTTGTGAAAAGTTTCTTAAAATTAGAGATAACCTGTTGGTCCATGGGCTGGAGGATAGACGTTGTATTGGCTGGCAGATACACAACTTTAATGAATTGAAATTCATCTAAAAGGTCATCCTCAAGGCCAGGAGGGTGGCCGGGAGCATTATCCAACAGAAGGACACACTTAAGCGGTAGACCATTATCAGTTAAGTATTTCTTCACTGAAGGACCGAAAGCTAAATTCATCCATTCAATAAATAACTGACGAGTCACCCATGCTTTGGTATTTGCACGCCACAGAACTTGTAGTTTTTCTTTGATAACTTTATGAGCTTTAAAGGCCCTTGGGTTTTCTGAATGGTAGACTAGCAACAGTTTCACTTTGAAGTCGCCGCTAGCGTTAGCACAAAGGGCAAGAGTTAGCCTATCTTTCATAGGTTTGTGACCTGGCAGCTTCTTTTCTTCTGCCGTGATGTACGTACGCTTAGGCATTTTTTTCCAGAATAATTCTGTCTCGTCACAATTAAACACTTGATTCGGTAGGTATCCTTCGTCACTAACAAGCTTTTCGAAAACCTTAATGAAATTTTCAGCTGTCTTAATATTTGCACTAGATGCTTCTCCATGACGAATTACTGAATGAATGCCAGTTCGTCTCTTAAAATTGTCAAACCATCCACGACTGGCTTTGAACATCTCAACACTTTGCGACGATTCTCCCTCGGTCTCGTCTGCATCACGCTTAAGATCATCGAAAATGATGCTAGCCTTCTCACAAATCATACTTTCAGAAACAGAGTCTCCAGCCAACTCCTTGTCCTTAATCCATAATAAAAGTAGCCGTTCCATTTCATCATGTAAATCAGTTCGTAGCTTCGAAATAATGGTGACGCCTTTGGAAGGCTGCAGCTTCTTTATCGCATCCTTCTGCTTGATGATCGTCGATATCGTAGAAGAATTGCGGCCATATTCCTTAGCTAAGTCGATGATACGAACGCCACGCTCATGCTTCGCTATAATTTCATGCTTTGCTTCCATTGAGATCATTTCTTTAGGCTTTTTCTTTTCATCACCTTTGTCTTTAGCCTTGGGACCCATGGTTGATAACAAAATAAGGGTACAGTACTGTATATAATTCAAAATAAAACAAAAAAACACAGGCACAAAACACAACGAATTATTAAGCACTTGTAAACAAAGCAGCGGCAACTACGGAACAGAGCGATAATGGCTGGGCAAACACTCTGCTCTCCAGCGGCGGTCGCGAGAATCACCGAATCGTATCTCACGCGAGAATCACCGAATCGTATCTCAAATTTTTCGTCGTATATCGGAGCAAAAAATGGTCGAATATTTCGTGTCGTATCTCAAATAATCGTATGTTAGGGCAATCGTATCTCAAGGTATCACTGTATATATATATATATATATATATATATATATATATATGTTCGTATATTTGGAGAGCAGGCCTTCATTCATACAAGTTCTGTGAAAACCTATGCCTATTTCCAGTTTAACACCTTTTCGAATTAATTTTTTCAATTTTCTCACCTCTGACTTCAATAAGTTCGGGACAAGATACATCAGTTCTCCAAATATATAATAGAATGTATATATATATAATTCACTTAATAAATGGAAATACGTTCAAAACTGGACACAGGACGAGTTTAAAACCGAAGACGAGTAACACACAAAGTAAATAAACACACCTACAAACTCAAATTTTGGTGACCAAGGGAGATCAAGCACGTTGTACATGCAACGACAAGTAACTGACCCAGCAACCATACGTGCTGCCTCTGGCGACCGGAGATGAAGTCATAGAGGTAACAGAAAATAAATATGTTCAAAAAATAGGAGAGGAAAAAAAGAAAAAAATAAATACTAGAAAATTAAAATTAAATGATGGAATAATAAATAAAAAATAAAATAAAAAGTTAGAAAAACTGTTAAAAAATTATCTTTTAAGGTTTAATCTAGATGCACCGCGTGCCCTAAGCAACCAGATGTGCGCCCAAATCACGGTATTATAATCTAAGGATCACAGAGGGCCATGGAAGATCTCTCGCAGAATTTGCACACTGTAGCACTCATTAATGCATAGACCGTGAGAGTTGGCGTGGATTGTAACAGGTAAATTAGAATGGTTGTTAATGGATACTCCATGACCGTTCATACGGAGGCTGAGTATATTGACTGCGGATATAGCAGATATGGAAGGAGAAGCGGATAGGATGTGGAACAGGTCTTTGAGGATACGTTAAGGTTAATGTACACCAGGGAAGAAGGTAGCCACAAAGAGGGGAGACTCATTCACTGGGAATGCGAGGCGGAAGGAAGATTGAATAGTACATTAACAGGGATTAGTCTTCTTTCTAGCAACGTCGGAAGATAACCACGCCCTAGGAACTTAGTTCTAAGAGAGTTAAGGTGCAGGTTCTTCTGTTGTAGTCGGTGACAGATTCGGTGGATTCGGATGGATAATTTTGTAATTTCTTAACTTAATTTATATTTTTTTCTATGTTTTTAATATATTTTACGATACCTTTACACTAATCTTCTTGTTGGAATATATATATATATATATATATCAATGTCAAAACCACAGATCCTAATGACAAAAAAAAATTAAGAATATATTACAAAAACAGAAAAACTGAAGACCTCATATTAAGAAACCATCATGGAAAAGCTGTACCAGACTTGCAGAAGTGTCACTTAATATATAAATATACATGCAATACAGGGGACTGCGCAACCCTGCTCTCAAATTATTATATTGGGATGACAAATACTAAGCTTTCAAGACGATTGAGCATGCATTTAGTGAATGGGGCCCCCAAAAACCATGCAAGAGAAGCCCATGGTATGGCTTTAACACGTAAGATCTTAGAAGAAGGAACAACTATTTTGCAGATGAACAGTGATAGTAATAAATCAAAAATAATTGAAGCACTCTATATTAAAGATTTGAATCCTGTTCTAAATTCACAAATAAGTGATATGAATGTTATACCTAGCTGCAGAAACTTTGATAGCTCCAACAAATTAGTAATCGATGTAATCGAATTCGATGCCCCTGTGAATGGTGATGACCAATCGGCTGAGTAGCCATGAGAGGCCGGGTGACTGGTTGGGCTGGCTAGTATAGTCAACCAATCGCATGCGGTGTTTAATGCTTCTTCTATCAATGTCTCCGAAGAAATCAAGAAGAACGTCTCCATGCAAATATATATATATATATATATATATATATATATATATATATATATACAACTAAAAAATGATTGATCGGGATGCGGTCAGTTTCTTCCACTTTTTAATTCAAACTCTCATTGCCATAAAAAGTGGAAGAAACTGACTGCATCCCGATCAATCATTTTTTAGTTGTATATCTGTCACACGGTCGAGAAGTTATTAGTGTTTATATATATATATATATATATATATATATATATATATATAAAAAGATTTCACATAAACACGTGAAACAACAATCAATGATTAAACCACAATAAGAATGGGAAAACAAGACTAAGATCTTTCAACCGTAACAAGCGGTCTTCGTCAGAGTCAAAAACCCAACTGAATTCAATTGGGTTTTTGACTCTGACGAAGACCGCTTGTTACGGTTGAAAGATCTTAGTCTTGTTTTCCCATTCTTATTGTGGTTTAATCATTGATATATATATATATATATTCAAAATAATCGTCAAAAGAACACACAGAAAAGAAATCACTGAACTCACTACTATATTTCCATGTTCTCGTCGTCGAGGACGGTATTTATATATATTTTCTGATGAAGAGGACATCGGAATATAGTAGTGAGTTCAGAGATTTCTTTTCTGTGTGTTTCTTTGAAAATTCTAGTTTATATATATATATATATATATATATATATATATATATATATATATATATATATTTGTTTTCTTTTTAAAATGTCTCTCCAATTCTCTGTTTCCTTTATATTCACCCAATTTGTATTGCTCATCTGAATTTCCTGTATATATCTTCTCTTAACTCTATTACTTCAAGACATGGTACGAGGGGCAGCACAGCACTGGTGGTTGCCGTGTCGGTTACTTGCCGTTGTATCTACAACATGCTAATGTCGGTCTCCCTTTCTCTTGAAAGACAGATAACCCAAAAATTTGAGTTTGTAAGTGTGTTTCATTACCCTTAGTATTACTCTTCTTCTCCATTGAACTCATATATACATATATTTCATGGAGGAAAAACATGGGAATAAAAAAATATTTACCAGTGAACAGTAGCTTAGAGGGATCTACAGGAATACTTTTATGAACTCTGAGATGCAGTAAACAAATTTCCCCTAAATATGTGATTTCATTAACTTGGTATGTACCAAAATAATTTATTATAAATTTAAATTATTTATTTGCTCTTCTTATTTATAATATCTTTTTATGAAAATATTACATTAAATATTTATTTGCTGAACATATTATTCTTTGAATTAAAACTTTTTAATGATACTTATTTGCTTAAAAAAATATCTTGCCGTCTTTTTTTCATTTGGTTTGAGAGTTATTTGACCATAACTGAGAGTCATATATATGAGGTACATATGTCGTATATATGAGGTTTAAGAGTTATAACTCTATGATGTTTTCGTATTCTAATGTTATTTATGCATATGCTAATAAGATATGCTAAACACTAATACGAAACAATATACATAAGGTAACATCACTTATGCTAACTGATAGTAGCATATGCATATCATTCTTATGAGGTTTATAAATGCTGGATAAATCTCTTCTGTAACAGTAGAATTGTTTATCCAAACGAATAAGTGAAACTTTTCATCTGATTATTACAGATTTATTATAACTGATGCAAATAATGTGAGGACCATTAACAGTAGAAATATTGCACCATCTGTTGCAGTAGTTACCATCTTCTTAAATGAGTCATGAACACATAATTTAAAAAGCAAGAAAAAAGTATGAGTCTCTCGGAAAAAGCTAAAAAATGTCCTTCTATTTTAGAAGTTACAAGTTTTTCTAGTTTAGCTATTCGTTTTCTCAATGTTTCTATTCTTTTTTTTTTTCTTTCCAGCTGCTTTATCTTTCAGAAAAGGAGGTTTTATTGAGCAACTGCTATAACCTACAGAAAATTCCTGTCATTCGTTTAACTTCTTTTCTTCTTCTCTCCATTTCTACGATATCTTAGGAGCACTAAATTTCCCGCTGCTTCCTTTTGACAAAAGTCCTTTAGCTGCTATCAACTGTCTGAATTATTATTTTTACGAGACTCCTTGACTATTGCTGACTCTTCAAAAAATAAAAAAAGTTCTGTTTATCTGTTTTAATTTGCTTAACCTTCATTGTAGCTGTCTTCAATAATCCCCAAGTCATTAATATAAAATATTGTGTATTTTTTTCAATGTTTGAAAAATCGGTTTCAGCATTTATCTGAGTAAAATGTTGCAATTAATGAATTTATTGATATTCATTATTAAAACATTAAATAACTGTTTAGTTTGTTCAAACTCATCTGTTTGAATAATGTTTCTTGATATATATCAGAGTGTATTGCTTTATTTGAAACAAGTTTTTTTTTTTGAAGTGATTCCCATAAATCACTTTCCCACATGCTTACTTGATAGAAGGTCAATTCCTGAATATCCGATTTTGCATAGCAAATTTAAATATACTACTCACTCTTAATAGTTACTTGTATATTAAAATGTTCATCGCTATTGCATGCAGTATAAATTTTACAAAATATTGAGTGGAACTTGAAGAAAAAGTTGATTGCTTATATTTTGAGTTAATTTTACTGTACTAATAAACGAGTTTGTAATATCACGTCTTCATCTTTGTGTCATTAATTAATTGGAGATATTGGCTTCTACTCTGCAAAAAATATAATGCTATTGACTGATTGACTGAAGAAAATTTAGTAATGTTTAAAGTAGTATAATTGTCATTTTTTCTCTAAAATTAGTTACGGTAATAACACATTTTCTGAGCTTGGTAGTAAGTTGACCGTTTTAAGTAGCAGACAATTAGATTTAAAAATATTTAAAAACTTAATTTGAAGAAAAAGTATTCATACAGATGAGTTTGAACATACTAAACAGTTATTTAATGTTTTAAAAATGAATATCAATAAATTCATTAATTGCAACATTTTACTCTAAAGGAAATATAATAGCATTTTAATTTGTTATGAAATAATTGGTTAATTACTGTAAGTTCTTCCAGTAATGGAAAATGGAAATGAAAATGATAGAGAATTTGACTCAATAGAGAAGTATTGTAAATTGTTAATTTGATATAGCTATTAAAATAATGCTCTAATTAATTGTTCAAAAGTTGTTTAGATTATTTGCGTTTTTGTGTGTAATTTCCTTATAATGTAGGAACTTTAATGAGTGATAATTTAATATTAAACTACTTTTTTTTAATATTAAGTTCATTTGGAGATAGCTTGATTAACAGCAATACTATTAACTTTCCATTAATATCATCATAACGGTTTTCAAATTTTACTGTTTAATATAAATGACTTTCATCATTAGTACTTAACTCTTATTTGGAGCAACCTCATCAAACTGATACGATCTCATCACAATTCAGTAATTTTGACCATCTCAACATTTGCTTCGGTTTGCTAAGTTTGAAAATCTAGTAAGTGATGCTTTAAGGAAACCTCTCTTTTTAATTATTTCATTTGTTTTCCCCACACATAGCGATTTAAGAAACGAAATGATTTACGATTTAGGTTTCACAATATTACGTCCATGGACGGATGACCAATGAGTTCTACTCTATAAGGAACAGTAGAGGTCTAACAATGAGAAATTTTAACGTGAGAAGTAGACAGCTTAATGAAGCACACAGGAATGCTTATTACTTAATTATAATCACTTTTTCATCAATAAGAAGCCAATATAAAGAAAAACAATATAACCCTAGACAAGTAGAGTTTAGTTATTCTAACAGATTGTTTCGTACCGCTATTGCCTTGTGGAGATGATTGTTACAGTTTCGTAAAATACACTTTTAAAAATTCAAGGAAAAAATCTGGAGTGGCCTACACTCTACTTTACTATAAGTAACTCAATGTCAAATTTCTTGAGTATATAAAACATAACGTATCATTTAAGCATAACATAAATATCTAAATGGGATATAATTATTAGCATTGCATTCGTGAGGTAGTACAGATAGTGATTGAAGGACATACCAATTTATAAGCTTATTTTTGTACATCACAAATAATTTATTATTTGCAAATAATTTCATTAGTATAACTACAGCAGTAATATCATTTTTGAAAAACCAATGTGAACATATCTTGAAACGAAATATTATCCTACAAGAGAACATGGCTATTGTTCAAATAGCCAGTAGATTTCTTACATCGTTTACTTAACATCCTTCTACATTGAATATTAATGTAAAATTTTCAAATTTAAAACAGGAAAATACCCTTTTTTTCTCTGAAAAACATCTTAAACAGCGAAGAAAATGTTGTTTTAAGGTGATTTGTTAATTAAAGATGTACGATAATTACAGTTATTAATCTCTAAACGAAAGATTTATATTTTGAATTATCTTTTACATTTTTGGTTTTTAACAGAATTATTATACTGGGAATTTTATGGCTTCTTAGTATTTAATAAGATCATTTTCCTTCCCCTTTGTCAAATAACATATACACGATTTTTTTTTTAATGAGTGTTATCATTTACCTGCACAATATTATTCCTCTTACATCTCTTATAAGTCAATAATATATTTTCATTTTTCCATTGGAAACATCAATTTTTCTCAGTGGATTCGCTCAAAAAATTTCTAAGTCAATGTAAACAATGTAAAAAAATACAAAAAATTCGACAAGTATAGCAGGTGATCTCTTAGTCTAGGATAAACAAAGAGTTTTTATATCGTTATTGCTCTTCTCCGTAATTGAAACTTGATGATTTTTTTTATGAATTGCTAATTTTTTGTTCCATTTTTGGTCAAATTTTCATAATTTTTTAACGAGCCGTTTAGCGTCAAAAAAACATTTTCTAAAAACACAAATCGTACTCTAACGCCCCTTTAGCGAATGTAATTTTAAAAAAAAATATCTCAACTCATTGTCCATATAATGTTCTATTTATAGGCATAGTTTCATTCTTGTCCGTCAAACAGTATGGCTTGTATCGCTCTCACAAGGTTTGAGATTGATTTATAAGTCAAAATTTGTACATTTTATTGAAAAAAAAATATTTCCTGTTGATATAAAATTTTGAATATATTTTTCGTTTGTTCCATTTGTAACCTCAAAGATAATGTCAAAATCTCAAAACTCTAGGGTTATTAGTTTAGGAGAAATAAATGTTTTAAAAAAAACGGTTTTTGGCAAAAAAAGTGACTTTCCCATCATGTATAATTCTTCCCAAACAATAGGGATCTTCGTCTAAATGGGGCCCATTTTTGTGTAAAATATCAACTTGATCCATCAAAGATTCTGGACCGTAACGTGGTAACAAGCAATGCTAACACACGCACCACCACCCACCCACCCACCCACCCACACACACACAGACATCATCGTAAAAACTTCATAAAACGACTTCTGGGACCTCAAAACATGTAATTCCGTCAAAATCTCGAGATCGAATTTTTTCACGATCACTATACTTTACTTATAGTAAAGTAAAAAACAATTACAACATGCGCATTTCAAAAAAATTGTTCCATAATAATTGTTCTAAAAAAAAATACATTTACAGTCAGATGAGAAACCTGATGTAATAAAAGTGTATTTCAGCGCCTATAAGAATTTTCTGGGCTGTAAAAACTTTTGTTTTAAATCAAGCTGACTTCATTAATCAACAGATATCTGGTATAAAATGGTAGCGGTATTATCATTAACAACTCAAAGTTCCTTTCTCGTCCTCTAATATTACCCATGAGTTCTGGGTACATCAATGGCGTTCTATAATAATATTAATAAACATACCTAGAATTAAATCATTAGTTGTGCAATCCGTAATTGTGTGGTATTTACTCATTCTGAGGTAAAATGGATAAACCAACAAAAGTCTCCACACAAATGAAGTTTTATTCAACGCGTTTCGAACACTTTGTGTTCATCATCAGGAAGATACTATAATACAAATTATATCTAATTAGTTACAAAAATTAGAGTGAAATAATAAAATTCAATTAAGAGAATTCAAGACATACCCAAGGATGTGGTACTGACGGGTTGGTCCAGTGAAAATTTCTTAAACTGTTCCTAGAATCACAAAGAATAAATTAAAAAATAAATATTATAAAAAAAAGGTTTCTTTCCTCTAAATTAGTGGTTCTGGCCTTCTGTATTTCAGTTAAAGGTTTTCAAGCCTACCCGAAGCCTTTGTCCCTTATCTCCTAAATGCCTAGCCCCACTATTTCGCAACGGATCTGTTTCCTACTAGTTGTGTTCATTGGACCAACCCGTCAGTACCACATCCTTGGGTATGTCTTGAATTCTCTTAATTGAATTTTATTATTTCACTCTAATTTTTGTAACTAATTAGATATAATTTGTATTATAGTATCTTCCTGATGATGAACACAAAGTGTTCGAAACGCGTTGAATAAAACTTCATTTGTGTGGAGACTTTTGTTGGTTTATCCATTTTACCTCAGATACTTAGAATTATGTGTCCAAAAATTTGTTACGTTAATAAGTGTCATACGTAGGCTTATTTGTTACTCTTATGGACATTTTTAGTATGCAATACCTAATATAACATTTGAAGGTAAAAATAATCACCCGATAAATAGCTTACAAATTGCAGTCATATTGTCATAAAGAATGAAAAAGTACTTTCCCTATTCTACAATATTACCAAAAACCAATTAAGAATTAAACACACTAAGAACCACATATATGTAAGCCTGTCAATTTTATATTTGTATGGTTCAAGATGTAGACTGACTGCAACACTTCACTAGACAACCATTCTTACCCTGAAGATCATCATAAAAATATAGTTGTTTGGGGTTAGTTTTATAGTTAACAGAATTTCATTGTTTTTACATATCATAATAAATCAATAAAACATTTTTTCTTCAAACATTTATTTTCTTCAAATTAAAGTCGTAAACAAATGTTCTGTTAGATTAAATTATGGAATATAGTATCTGAGTAAATATAAAGAAACCAGACAAACTACAGTAGTTAAATAAACATTAGTTATAGTTGAGTTTTCAGTTTTAGTAGCTTTACTGACTTTGTGGTATCTAAAATTTATTTATTAATTTTTTTCTGTATAGCTACGATAAAGTTGATTTTTTTTACAAAAATACATTTCTGCAGTTGCCATATGGGTAAAAAAATCTGATATCATATCATATCACATAACACTACTCTCTGTAAGTGTAATTTAAGAAAAAAAAAGTGTTCAACTCAGATTTAAAACGTAATATTATGGGGTAGAATTTCATTATAATCCGTCAGTCTTTATGATTTTCACCGTGTACAAATTATTCGGAATCATTCGTAAGTTAAAAAATTTTCATTTTGTAGTAAAAATACTTTTCCAGTAGTTTGACATTTTTTGGTAATCTGATATTTTCATCAGTTATATATCTTAAAAATTCTGTCATACTTCCTAAATTTCAATGCTCTAGAAGTAGCAGATAGAGAAAAAACATTGTTGATTCTCTATAAGAAAACCCTTTTGTAATATTAAGTAAAGTTAGCCACAGAAACATCATTAATCGGAGATTCATTTTCTAAAAAGCTTTATCGTCATTTAACTCAACTAAGCTATATCTAGTTGTTACCCTTGCTTTTCAAAATTTTCTAGGACATAACTCTATTCAATATATACAGGAAGAACAAAGTTAATTATTTTAAATAACTTTATTCATTTCAGATATGTTGTAAACTTATTTTAGTATCAATTCAGAAATGAAATGCAGAATATAAATCATCTAATATGGATATGTTAAATTAAGCCAAATACTTTAGCATTACATAATAATTCTTCGCTAAGAGATTATAGACCTGCCGAAGTTAAACATGAAATTCCTAACACATGAAAAAGAAAATGCCTGCAGGCGACTGAACTTTCAGTAAAACCAAACAGAAATTAGGAACAGTCAATGTAATTAAGAGTTATATTGACTGAAACTTTACGCTTTTGGAACCTCATAGGCACTATATACTCGTATATCATGAGCGAGTAAACGAAGTTATTTTTTTTTCAAAGATAATCAAAAGAGGCTGATTGAATTATGACGCTTGTGATCATTATTCAATTATACAATTATAAGTAATGAAAAATCTCCAGATATTGGTAAGATTCTCAAAACTCTTCCGAGTTTAGGTTTTTTCAATCATATATATATATACATTTGAAACACATATTATTTTTTACTTTACTATAATTATACAACTGTAATCATGAGAAAGTTTGATCTCCAGATTTGTATATATTTTTATAAAATCCTTTTTAGATTATTTATCGATATTGTAGTGTGTACATGAGGGGTGTTTATGTAGATGGGTGGGCTGGTGTGTATCCAAATAATTGTGGGTACACTACAGGCCACACCGATTGATAGATCCAGTTAATATTTTACACGAATTTGTGATCTATAGTTTAGATATGTACTATTGATTTGGGGAAATAATGCATGATGAAAAGTTCATTTAAAAAAAAAAATTTTTTTCGTCCTTAACTATTAACTGTAGAGTGCTAAAGCTTTGTGATTATTATGGGACTGATTATGGTATTAACTGAATGCAAATCCAAAATTATTTATTAACCGGTAAGGTCAGTTTTACTGTAAAATATAAAGTTGTTGACTTATAATTAATTTTGAAAGGCGTAGGTGTGATAGAGTCCGCAAAGTTTGATTGTGTTTATAAAAACCGATGAGAGTTTGAGTTTAGCAATGGGAGTTTAATTTGAACCTCATGAACTGACCGAGTTTTGATAAATTTCGTTTTATATATATGTGTATATTTCTTTTTTTCGAGCCAATCTCTACTCATTTCTGGATAACTGCGCCCAGAGGAAGGACATATCTCGGGGTGACATTGACTCACTTATTCCTGTACATCCTCGCGGTCCTATTTTCTATCTCCTTCCTAAAATCTACAAACCGTTCCACATTGTAGACTCTCTCTCACGGGTAGACCAGCAATCTCTAGTTATGGCTGTTTGATTCAGAGATTATCCACTTTTATAGACTACTTTCTACAGCCATTAGTTTGCAATCAACCTTCATTTTGTAAGGAGTCCGTTAATTCCCTTCAAATACTTAACAATTTTTCTCCCCCCCCCCCAACCTGGTTGACTCCCCCTCTCTTTCATGGATGTCACATCCCATTATACTTCCATTGACCATACTGGAGGTTTGGATGCACTCCGATACTTCTTAGATTGGAGAACTCCACCTCTCACTCCATCAACCAATTTCGTGGTTCAGTTGGCTGATTTTGTCCTTCGGGATAATACCATCTGTTTTGATGGTAATTATTATGTTCAAATTACGAGCATTGCTATGGGCACAATCATGGCTCTATCCGTTGTAAACTTTTTCCTGGCGAAGTTGAAACAAAATTTCCTTGTCAGTCACAGTCTTCTTCCCATCTTTTACTTACACACATAGATGACAATTTCTTCTTGTGACCCCATGGTAGACATGGTTTGACCTGTTCCTTGCGTCTTTCTAATCATATCTGTATCAATTTCCTTTACCCACCAAGTAGCCAATACCCTCATTTTCTTTTTGGATGTCAATGTCACCTACGACTATGGTAATCTTTTTACTTCTATACATATAAAGTCAACTAATTCCCAGTAAAACCTTCATTTAATAGTTGTCATCCCTCCCACGTAAAAAAACCATCCTCAAATCCTTGTCCATATGTCTCCATTGAATTATAGAATTCACCAGTATAAATGATCGTTCTTTCCTAACAGACTAATTGAAAAGGAAATTCTCTGAACGAGGTTATCTTCCTAACGTCATTAATTATTGTACAGTCCCTATATAATAATTCTGGTCCTAAGAGGGATCGCAGTGACTCTAATTTTCTTATCACAACTTATTTTTCTGGGTCTGATAGGCTGAGCACAGTTATCAAGGAGTTTTTTCCTGTACTTTCTTCTTGCTCCTGTACGTCTCTTGTCTTCAGTTCAGTTCAGAGGCACATTCCATTTCCTACCGCCAATCTGATAATCTTAGGTCTATCTTCTTTCATATCTCTTCTCCTAAGCCTCCCAATTGGGGGGCCAGGCTAGCTCAGTGGTTACGTGCTCACCTCTGAACTGATAGGACCGGGGTTCAATCCTCACCTGGCCCTCGATTTATTCACGCGGGAGGTGAATAAATCTGAGCACGTCGTCCCTCGGAGAAGGACGTTAAACCGTCGGTCCCGAGCCTGTACGAAGTCAGGTACTCGTTAAAGATCCCTACTCTAAATACATTTGAGTTAGGCAAAATTTAGGACTCCCACTGTAGAATCAATCTTCATTGTGTGGTATCACAAAGGGCCAATGATTGGCCTACGTGTGTTCCCTTGTGGGACTACCACTGCAAACAAAAAACAAAACAAAAACAAGCCTCCCAATTATGCTAGCTATATGGTTCAATGTGTATGTCCTGGGTATCTTACTTACCCTAACATCAATCCCGTTCCTTTCTTTACCTCTTTTCTCACCAAACGCATCAACCATATCCCTATGTTTATTAATTAGTTTGCTTTTATTTCTGTATTTATCCTTGTCTCTCCTCCCTATGCAAGTTAGCTACATTGTTTGAGTCCTTCTTCAGGGCCACCGTCTAGTCGCTGCCTGTCATCGGAGCGACTCACATCTATCTTCCCAATGACAAAGCAATATAAATATAGTAGTGAATTTCTGTTTCATTTCTGTGTGTTCTTTTTGTGAATATAGTATATATACAAGATTGGTTGTACACGACTGAATATTTTCGGTCGATGATGTTCTTCTCCAACTTCTCAAGCTTGCGAAAAATTAATTTTTCCTTGTGAGAACAACGGTTAAGTTAGGATATCCTGCTTGTCAATGCGTTTCGATTGTCGGTTGCAATCATTTTCAGGACAGAAGACAGTGCTTCGGATATAACAGTGGGTTCTATGCACAAATTGTATATTCATTTAATGGTGTAGGAGTCTTACTGTGCTATAAATTATAAACCCGCCTGTCCTTAGTTTATCTCTTGAGAGTCGCTGTACGAGTAAGAAGGAGAATCGACTTGAGACCTCGACGGTTACTATAATTATAAAAATGCTTGTGAACTTCTTGAAAAGTGGCAGTAATTTAGTATGGCCCTTCTTAGTGTAGCGCAGGTTGCTAATTAACTGGTTATTAAAGGAAATCCCATTGGTTGCATATCTTTGCAATCTAACTCGAGGAACATAGCGCCTTACCAGCCACAAACTGTCCTAAAGACTGAAATTGTCATAATTATGGAGAACTGCCTGTAACATACATCAGCCTTCATCCGGTAATTGATTTTACCAATAGCTTATTGTTAGTTAATAGAGACCACAAGTAATTATTCTATTAGTTATTTTGTTAAATTAGTTATCATTAAATACTTAGCATTTTATCCACTTGAGACCTGCAGTTTGCTTAAGCAAGCTTAAATTTTCTAACATCATTGCAACATTTGAATATTGAAGTTTGAATATCATAACATTTCAATAAAATTGTTTTAGTAATTAAAAAATTCTACTAATCAAATTAAATGGTATAAAATCTTTCATGTTTCATTGAATTATTATCGGTTCAAAAAGAGTTCTGTTGGTAAAGATCAAGTTAGAGTTCATGAGACCTCACCAATGAGGAGAATGAAGATATTTTGGACTGTAAATGATAATGGAGTACGCACTCTCACTCATCGTTTTCTATATTTAACCACCAAATACTCTTAATATTCTACTAAACCAGAATATTATACCAATAATTGTATAACCGAGCTCAGTGCCTTTGGCAAGCTTAAACTTCATTTCCTAGTTAAACATGTCACCAAAATCTCGTTGTATTACTCCATTATTTTAAATAATATCAGAACACATTCAAAACAAACGCTTGTAACAAACAATTAATTTAACACCATATTAAAATTGCATAAAATAAATGACCCTGATTATACTGAAAAAAGTGCAACAGATCACATTAAGTTACGTGGTTGTCTTGTTTTCACATGAATAGCGTCTGGCTTTCTCCTTCATCACATAGTGATGGCATTGAAAGCAATAGAAGCAGACAACAATGAAACTTAAAGAAGGAGAAACTTCTTAATTTTGATAAAGTTTATAATAGTCTGCAGTTATGTGAAAAGTGGTGAAAGACTTTAAATATAAATTGTTCGCTCTAAACTGAGATTGTGGCTCAGATGTAAATATGTTTCCTCAAAATTCATCAAATAGGTGATTATCAATAGGATTTTTAAAACTAATGGAAGCATTTTAGTGATAAAAGTTACTTTTATAGGTACAATAATGATGCAATGCAAACTTGAAAAGCGAAATCAATCCCCCATATTAAAATGGATATTTGGTAACCTCAAAATCAAGAGATAATTCAGTCCCATTTTAAGACTAGAGGTTTATAGGTCTATAGAACTAATTGAGAGTCGATGAAACATTTAAAAAAGTGATAAACTATAAACACCTTACTAGCTAACATAAATTTGTTAGAAAGGTGAAGAACACTAAATTATTAGGGGTTTCACATAAAAATTGAAATACTCTTCCATTAGTATAAGTACAATGAAGAGTTGGCATAAAAGATAAAACGAAGTAACATTCATAAGTTAAGCATTGTTGAAAATTACCACTAATCAAAAATCTGGTGTGACCAAGCCTCAAATGCACTATAGGTAAATGTAATAAACTCGTTGGAAATCAATGGAGAGTTGGTTTTCATTTTAATGTGGCTACAGTGTAAAAGTAATATCAACCTCTGTCGTAAATATTATAAAAATATAATTGATTAGTTTAATGATTCCAATATGACTATATTTACTTGATTAGTAACAACAAACTTAAAATTATTTATTTAGAAGTATCTGATACGTCATTCTATTACTGTTATTATTATCGTTATTATACTTAAACACATTATTATTATTATTATACGTGTCTCCTTGGGCACGTACTCACCGGTGGTATATCTTTTCTATTGTACTTCATTCTTTTCCATATGTTTGATATTTCTACTACAATATTTTTAATAAAACAGAGAGTAATGAAAGCGTTTTATAAAGAACATTTTAACAGGATTTATCTAGATCTTTATACATTACCGATATTTTAACAATTTGGAGAGCATTCTGCGTGAACACATAGGTAGTACTGTACACTTATTACAATTAAAATTTTATCTGCATATCCTTGTGTATAGTAAAGATAGTTACTTGATATACCAAATAATCTACAAATAAGCTCTGTTTTCGTGGTGACAGAACGCCTCCTTGTGAAAGCCTTTTAACAGTCATAGTTCCAGCTGTGGTAGATCCAGGGATTACAGGTTAGGTTAGGTTGCAGTGGCAGTCCCACAAGGGAACACACGTAGGCCAATCATTGGCCTTTTGTGATACCACACAATGAAGATTGATTCTACAGTGGGAGTCCTAAATTTTGCTTAACTCAAATGTATTTAGATTAGGGATCTTTAACGAGTACCTGACATCGTACAGGCTCGGGACCAACGTTTAACGTCCTTCTCCGAGGGACGACGTGCTCAGATTTATTCACCTCCCGCGTGAATAAATCGAGGGCCAGGTGAGGATTGAACCCTGGTCCTATCAGTTCAGAGGTGAGCACGTAACCACTGAGCTAGCCTGGCCCCCAGGGATTACAGTAATTATTCATTGATTCCATTATACATTTTTTGGGAACATAAATCTATGTATTAGTGTAAATTCACTAATCTAATTGATTTTATCAAAATTTTGACTTCACTGAATCACCGAAAAAGTACTCTATTAGTATCCCTTTTCTAATTAAGAACAAACATGTATTTTTCCAAATATTACTCAAAGGCAATAGCGTTCATTAACATGTCACGAATTATATATCTGGCATTTCGCTTTTTTTTTTAAGGGTGCAGCATGTAGATTGTTTACAAAACATTTTTAGTTAACCATCTATCATACCCAAAAAAAAATAGAATATATGTTTGATTGAACTTGATTTCTTTACAATGAAGAATGTTATTCTTTCTACATGTCACGTTAATTATTTAAAACATTTCACTTTTTTTTACTAAATTTTTAAAATAAAATTTATTTTACTTGATTCACTATAAAAATCTCTCAGTCAATGTAAACAAATTCAACATGTATAGAAGGTGATCTATTAGTGTGAGATAAACTTTCAGTTTTTATAGATTTATTGGCCTTTGTAGTAATAAAAAATACAGATTTTATTTTAAATTACTAATTTATTTGTTTATTTATATCAATTTACATTTTACCAAATCATGTATCTTTTTTTTGAATATTCAATGTTCATTGAATAATTTTATAAATTATAAGAAATATTATATCTTTGATCAATCTGGAATTTTATTACAATTATTAAACTGAGGGCCTGAATCTAATCGGACTCGTACACTCCATATGCATACCTCCCAGATTGATAATCTCATTAACAAAATTCAAAATCAGAGTTTAAGTTCATTATTAACCTTCATAAATATCATATGGAAGTATTACCCACTTCTATAGTTTTAGGTATCACTGAACAAAAATCTTTATTCACTCCAAAGCCATTGATTCGATGTGATCAATTCAGATATAATGTGATCAAGTTTCTATCTCTTCTTGACAGAGTGTCTGCATCATTCGTACGAATTCAAATACAGTTTTCATTCATAGCAGCTAAGAAAACAAAAATTTATAAGATAATTTTCATATATTTATAAATTCTCGCTTCGAAGTTGTAGCATTTTTTACCAAATTTTGGTTCAGTTGCCACTTTGGTTCTAAATGTTCTTGCCATCTAGTCCTTTGGTAGTACTGCAGTTCTTGATCCAGCTATCGCCCACTTGATCGTATATCACACAAATGATGCATATGCTATGATTGGTTCTGCTACAGGAGTAATAATACTTTTGTGAAGTCAAAGTGAAGATTTCAAAGTTAAGCCATATGTTCAAACAAAATAATCTGATACAGCAGAACATTAGTTTTAGCCAGTGAAGTCTTAGCCAGGGTAACTATTACATGGCTCATTCAATTCTATTTTTCATTGAATTAATTTCCAACAACATTTCCATAACTTTGATGGTTTTAGGTTCACCTTTATTATCCTTCAGAATGGTATAAAACAATTTTAAGTGGATTTGTACCTAAACATTTCTCGTTTTTCCACTCTCTCAAGAACATGGTATCCATGCTGCATCATCTAAAGACAGTAGAGTGGGCATTACTCTTCTACTATTAAAAGCTTTTCTGCATATCTTCTGTATCACAGCTATCATATGTAAAGTATCCAGGAAGTGATCCACAACTAATGACTAGAATAGGAACGATAGCTCATCTCACCGAAAACATCATTTAGTGTTCACAACTGTATTAGTTCCAATAACTACACCAATCATTCTTTTATACTCAAATCCATTGGTTCCCAAAGTGGGTTCCTTAACGGATGTCTGGGATTCCTCGAAAAATATTTAGAAAAATCATTTTTCTATATGTTTTTTTTACTGGGTATGGATTTATTCTGTGTTTCTTGTGAATCATAAAACGGAATTATGTGTATTACCATTATCCACATGAGTAGAACTACTCAACATTTTATTCATATTCAGGATGAATCACTAGCCATTTTTTGGAGCTATCTGATTCCCGAATTTCATTCTATTGCACAAATGGCACTTCACATATTGCTGCCAATTCCCACTGCCTACTTATGTAAAACCGGATTTTCCTTTTATACTGCCATAACAACTAAATATCGAAGTAGACTTAATGCTGGGGGTGACTTGTGAATCAAACTCAACTATTAAGCCAAAAATTATAACAAAAAACCTTTGTGTTAAAATTGCTTATAATTCTGTTTTAAGTGTATGTACTTGTAGAAAATATGAAAATTAAAATAATTTAGTTTTGACTTTGTATTCGAAAAATACACATTGCAGTAATATTACTTTTTAATCGTTTTTAAACATACATACCGTTTTTAAAGGCATATGAAAATATTTTCATGAATAATATTTTCATATGAAAATATTATTGTATAAAATCATTAGAATTTGGGGTTCTCAGAAAAGTTACTGAAGCAAAAAGGGTTCCTCGTCAAAAAAAGTTTGAGAAACTCTGTTCCGATCTATTCTACACTAGCTGGTTTAATTATATTCATATATTCTTCTATATACGTATCGTATTATTATATATCGTATTAGTGTTATATATGATCACCTCCATTGTTAAATTCATGATTTCATGACTCTTGGTTGGTATACTGATGGATCAAGAATTAATAGTAAACCAGGAAATAATTTCTCTCTCAGGTCACTAGCTAGGCAAAAAGAAGTACAGGGGAATGACGCAGCGAATGGGCGAGAAAGGCTAGAACGGGACAAAACTTTTAGGCCTTAAATTTTTTTTTGCATCACACAGCTCAGCTTAGGTGTGGATAAATGTGGAATTCAGTTGAGGAATGGATGAAAAAGAAATCAGATGAAAGGTGGCTGGAAAAAGAGTCTTTATTTTAGGTAATAAAGACGTAAATATTTACGAATATTAAAAAAACGTCATTCCAAGCATTGAAGTATTTAACCGGACATGGCTCTTTTATAGACATTTAAGCAATCTGTAATTGGTTTTATTCGAATAATACATACTCTGCATCAAAGAGGCTTTGGAACGTTTGATCGCATTCTACATATGGTATGTTGATGCGAGGCAATTGCCCAGAGGTTAATGATCTTCGTAAATTATACCTTATACCAATAAAGGGAGAGATACTTCTCTGATGACAAATATAATGTTCATTAATGAACTGAAAATGTAAAGTTATATTCGAAATGGTGAAAATGAATCATGTTATAAAAGATATAACAACGGACTCCCAAGACTAATCTTGACTAAATTCAGTCAAGAATAGATCTTGACTAACCTAACAAGACTAAACTCACTGTTTAGTCTATATGTAAATCCAGGTAAATGAATAATGCAAATTTTGCTGTTACTAATCAAATGTATATAGACACCTTAAATTAATGAAATCATTAAACCGATCAATTATTATTTTTATGATATTAACAATAGCTTCCGATATTACATCTACACTATAATAACATTAAAGTAAAACAAATACTTAATTACTTGTCAACAAGTTTGATGTAATAATATAGTTGAGTGTATTCCACACCAGATTTGTTTAATCTGTTACAATCCTGCTACTTTGAGGTTGCTTATCTACGATATCTCTCCGTTATTTTTTACTAGAACATATTTATAGTTGAGATTGTTGTCATCTAGCAATAAATAAGTTTACATGTGTTTAATGGCAACTTCAAAGTTTTTATAGCCTGTACACCACGGTTTAAACCCAATAAATCACGTTGCAGTCCAATAATGATGGAATTTTAGTTTAGCATACATGAAAATGTACTGTTAGTTTTAAAATAGTCTAAAAGACATTCTTTTACATTTACTTTTAAAATAGTCCACACAAAATGCAAACCATAAAAATCTATTTAAATATCAATTACATTTTAGTACAATAATTTTCTATTTCAGTAAAGGTGTTTGAAAAAATATTATAAAAAAAATAAGTAACCTTTAATATTGATTATTATAATTAATATAACTTAAAATTATCATAATGAATTCCATTCTTTTTAAAATGTACACACCAGATAACTTTTAACAACATTTTTTTTTAGTAAGTGGTTACAAAAAGGTAGAAAAATTACCTTTTAAAAAGTAGAACAATTATCTTTCTTAATTCAGGTTTAAAATATTTATTTATATTTATAATTGTTAAAAATCTTTGCATCAGAATAAACATTTGTATCTGAAAAAATTCGAAAAAAGCTGACATTCAATTTTAAGCTGGATCGTAAAAATTAATATTGTATAGCATTCTTTATAATGATAAGAAAGTGTAGTCATAAATGAATAAAATAGATGTAGTTGAAGACTATTACTCTTCCAATGTCTTTTTATTATAATCGCATTTATTTTGTAAGCATATTTTCTTAAATAACATTGTGTATTTGTCAATACCATATTCGGATATAGGTTGATTTATCTTACTTTCCTGTGATAAAGATTTTAATATCAAAATCTGTAATGCATAAAAAATCTCATATTTTGAAATGAAGAATTTAGAATGAATAAATATCATATCTAATAGTACAAACGCATTTAAATTTATTTATTTATTTTGTTATATTATTTTAATGCAAATGATTTAAAAATCAATGTGGGATGAAGTACTTCGATCTAAAGTTTACTGTTAGAAAATTACACTGTTTTTCAGATTTTAAAATGTAATAATATCCTCAATATGACCAGCATATTTAAATCTAAACTACCCCAGTTATGATTTCATAAACAACAGTCTATTTGAATTGATAATGTAGTAATAATTAAAACTAGTAAGAATGATACTCATAAAACTTATGAGGTCCGAACTGTTTTTTGTTATTTGCGGACAATAGACAAAATATTTTGTGCAATGAGAAAGAAATGACTGAATGTACTGGTTTATATAAATGTTTGTTTGTATTGTTGTAGCATACATAAATGGAGCATTTTAATGTTATCTGTCTTCATGTCTAATAAGAATCTTCTTATAAACTGGGAACTACTTAAACAAATTTATGTGATCCGCTATAAAATGTGAACACTTAACTGTTGCATATATATATATATATATATATATATATATATATAATGCATTATATGTCCATAGAATAGAAAATGAAATATATATATACAAAGATAAAATGGGAAATACACATTATGTGCTCAAGTTGTATATACATTACACCATTATCCCGAACAAATGCTTGGGAGTTACTTTGATATCAGTGGCACATGATAGGAAACGCATAAGAACATATTATGTGCATGCACAACCTTACCCTTGATCTATCTTACCTCTTTCCATAACAGAGTGAAAAAAAAATCACTTTTCATTACTTACATTTCCATAGATCTAAATTTAACTGATAACATGAAATTCCTCATACATCTCCCTCTTTGTAACAGCAGTTTTATATTCTGTGTGAAATGTTATACATGTTTTTGCATATGTATTTCATTGTATGTATACATACATATTTGTTTTATGTCAAAGAGTACTGGATATGAAATGGCTGATATTTTAAGAAGATAATCCAATTATGATTTATTTCAGTGCTTATCCTATTCAAAAAGAAATAAAGAGCCTTCTGCTGTCTTTTTGGGCGGATTACCATTACTGTAGGTTCTCATGATTAATAATTAAGGCAATAAATATACAAATATAGCTATATGTTGTAATAGAATTACACATTCATATAATTGTTCACATAAAAGTAAAATATTCAAGAATCATTGATCATAAAGCGATTGAAACATAAATGGTTTCTTAATTATCAATTATCATATATATTTAAATAATGAAATTTTCCTATATATAATATTTTTCAAAATGTATGTTAACTATTTGACTTGCAAGTTTTTTCTCTATTATTGATTCATTTTGCTGTCCTTTTAGTGCATGCTTGAAACAATCATAAGAGGAAAGTAAATATCAATTAAAGTAAGGAATTGGTTTACAATTATTTTCTTCTTTTAAACTGCTGTTCTTGTATATTAAATAGAATTAAGCGTGAAAACAAAATTTCTTTTTTCTATTTATAACAAGGTTTTTTTTTTTTTTAAAAAAAAAGCTTAATGTCAAGTTCATTGAGAGGGAGTAATATTTACATTGGTTTTTAAATGTTTTAGAAATTCTTAGAATTATGTTTATTATTTTGTTCATTTCTAAAAAGTCCCAATGTGAATGAATACGGTACTGATTTAGTCTTAAGTAAACCATGATTTAAAACATTTTTATTTTTATTGCCATGTGGTTGTTTGTAACAGGAAACACTTGATGAACTCAATTTTAGATTTCAATATAATTAAATTACACCTGTTTTTACGGAAATTGTAATGGCTATTTTGCACATATAAGAATATTCTTCTCAGCTAAATTGATCCAACTTTTTCAATTTTTTTTTATTAATCCTTATAATAAAGTAGGTGGTACTTTACTTGAAATATTATTTTCTTTTTTTACTCAGATAATATTCTGAAAATTATACTATAAATTCTAAAAATCAAAGTAGTTTCTAGAATAACTGTCTGACACACCATGAGAAGATTGCTGAAAATTGACAAATAATTTGTAAATGATAATGATTTAATAATGGATGCAAAATTTATTATCAACTAACTAAACAAATTAAATTATTTTATTAAATATGATAGACACCATTTACAGTAAATTCCTGTTTTTTTTTGTTTTAAACATTGGAAATAATTTAAAATAACCGATTCGTTTTCAAGAAGACAAAAATTCATCTGAAACGAAAGTAACAGAATCATGTAAGACATTTCATAATGCACTAAAATAAGCAGGTTATAATTCGCATGTTATCCTACCATTTTATTTCACAAGTTTATTTTTAGCAATCGATGGTTTCGCAATGATTTTATTTTTAAAACAATAATGCAATTATTTCATTCACTGATATCAGTCATTCAAAAATTTTTACCCAGATTCTATCAAACTCTAATAAAGGAAACAATCATTTATAATAATAGGAGAGCTAACTGTGCCATTATAAGTCGCCAGCTATGATGGTGTGCCTCATAATGATTAAAATATTATTCCTGAATATTGTTCGACTGAAATAAATTTAATCATGTATCAGCTATTGTATTTAATAGATCAGTACTTGTAATAATATGCGTTTTTAATATATAATCCAAATCTGTGGAAATTGGAGGTAAAATAGCCTAGGTCGCTAAAAGTTTAATAAAATCAAATACTTATCTATGTATTAGAAAGAGAAATTATTTCTTAATTATTTAATAGTATTTTTCAAACAACTTTATTTGTAGGTTAGAAGAATTTTCTGCAAAAATATTTACATGTATAAAAAAATAATATACAATTAAAAAAGAAATACAACAAATTATTCAAAAATAATGAACAGAATAAATTAATGTTACATTGATAAGGATTTACATGGATAGTCTGGTCAGAAGGTTATTGGAAAGTGGTCAGTTAGTTGCTGACTTATATAAATTCCTAAACTTTGACAATAGTGTGATACCATTGAAAAGTAAAAATACTTTGATAAGAGTTATTATTATGTAACCTTTTTGTACCTAAAAATAAAAATGGTATTGTACAATATTAATTCAATACTTTATACGAAATAGTTTTCAAAGGAACCGTATGATTCAGAAAGTGTGATTTAGAACCGCATGATTCAGAAAGGAAAAAAAATTACGTGGAAAATAATGAAATGAAAGGCATAAAGCCGGTTATTAGAAAGAAATGTAATAAGTGAATGACATATATATATATATATAGCTTCTCGACCACTGATATTTCAAATTCAAACAAGGGGTTCTTGAGGATTTTGGTCATAAAACATACAACTCCTGATTATAAGCCGACATTTCGACAAAAGTTGTTTGGCATTTTTAAGGTTAAAAAACAATTTATTAACGACATAAGTGAAGAAAGATAAATACATCACCGTCAACAGAAAACAAACAACACAAACAAACATTTTGTAACAAGAGAACCACAAAGGATCATAAAACACCTAGTGTTATTATTATTATTATTTAAAAACAGACATTTGTTGTTTAAACCTAATTACAGGTTGTTAATTATTCAGAACATCAAAAACCCGATTTTGAAACAGCAAAACAACACACAGACAGTAACAAACACAGAAAATTACAAAACAATGAAAAAAAGAGTCAAAAATTAAAAGAAATTAAGAGAAAAAACAAAAAACAAAAACCTTACAAACATTATTACCTTGATTTAGAAGAAACACCATTTACCGGTCCATGCTTATGTCTGGCTGCATCATAACAGATACACATATACAGGAAGGTTACATAACCCTAAAAAGCTACTCATAACAAAGCTACTTTGTCACAAAACAAGCTACTCCTCTAATGTCAACATGAAAAACAGTTCAATAGAAACTATTGAAGAAGATTGGAATAAATTAAATTAAATTTATTTGTATATTACGCTATAGTGTGAAAATTTAGTTAGTTTAACATGCTATGACTAGTTATTTAATATTTAAATATATAATCCAATATTAAAATATTTAACAGCATAATTATGCTGTTAAATAAACTACAATCAGTAAGCAATTTTGCTATCCATGGTAGCAGATAGAACAGTTCTTTATTAATTTTATATCATTTACATACATATATTATTCTTCATCTTATGATAATTTTTATCATATAATTAGAGTTAACAGTGAATTTTTGGAAGAACACTCAATTAATGTTTTGCTCCTCTGATAGCCAATTAATTTTTTTAGTTTTTTTTGTTTAAAAAAACACTATTGTAGCTGGGAATTTTGAAGAATCCATCTAATTTTTTGTTGAAATATTGTTTAGAAGTAAGAATTCTTCCTAGTTTATATAAACCCTGTAATGACATTTTAAATATTATCTAACTCCTGAAACAATAGGAACATGTTTGAGTCATATGTTACAAGTGATTTAGAAAGGATCGTTTACAAATTTGAAATATTAAAGACATTAACGACCATTTATCACATTTGTATTCTAACTAAATAGTTAGACCCAGTATATTTTAAAGATGTAACTGTTTCAAATAGTAGAAATATTTAATAAAACATCTAAGCAATAAACGCAGATAATAATAATTATCCTTTGGTTGATATTTCAAGCAATTTAAAAGAACTTTAATGTTAGATAAATACATGAATTTAGTAGGAGAGATTTAATGAATCCATAAAACAATTGTGGGGAATAAATAAAGATTTATTAGTGCTTCTAAAACGTCTTCTAACATAGTTATAGCTATAAATGGTCATAGTAGGTTCAATAAGTAATTTGTCGAGTATAATAAAAACTGCATCGAATAAATACAAAGTTTGTTGGAAACTGCTACCTGTCTGCATCATTGTTTTTTTTTTTTTTTTTCATTTTGGAGCAATTTATTTTGACTAGGCTTCATAATTCCAGTTTAATGTACATTCCTGTCCTTTTTTTAATTAGTAAGTGTGTAACAGACTAACAATGCATATAGCTTTTTTTTTAATATAATCTAACATTAAAAAATATAATTGTTATTTAAAAGTAAAGAATTATAATTCCGTTATGCTACAATAATTTATGAAAGTTCTTAAACGGACAATACAAAAGAATATTCCATTCCTTATCATGGCTCATTAAAAATGACTGTTATTATTTTTTTTTATATGAAAATTTCCTAGGGCTTGGAACAGTCATTTATTTAGTAGTTAGAGTAATAACATAATTATTTATTATTTATTGAATATTTATATATTTCATTGAAAAAGTAAGCTAATTAACAACTTGTGGTTGGATTTTTAACCAGACATATATTTAAAAATAATTCACATCAACAGGCTATTATCATGCTTTTCAACTTAATGTAATTCATCTTTCAATCCATTTGTTCTAATTTTTTTGCTTCAAAACTATATTATTATTGATATAAACCAGAGCAGTATTAATTAACACTACAAATACTGAAACTTAGTGTATACCTATATTGGTCCAATGCAGTCAAAATGACTGTATTGTGAAAGATTAACTAATGTGTAAAGACATTTGTTTAAAATTAATTTTTATTATTTTTTATATTATTTGCAGTCATAAAACAAGTTATAACTAAGTATTAAGAATAAAAAAAAATACTGTACTTGGAAAATTATAAGAAGCTGTGTCATTGAATACACAATTTTATGCTAACTGAAATTGAAAAACAGTGAAAATGACTTCCTTAGGAAATCCAGTGTTAAAGAACTAGTTCTTTCATATAAACTCTTAAAAATTATTGTATCAACCAGAACAATTAAATGTCTGTAGTAGCAAAAATTGCTAATTTCAATAATTTAAAATTACAAATAAATTCTGCAACTTTAATGTTACATATGAATACTTGAGGCCATTAATTAATTCTCAATGAAGTAGAAATGAAAAAAAATAATCTGCCTATAGGGTTGTTAACAATACATTTATTATATTTTGTTATTAAATAAATTAACCAAACGTTTTATTACCAAGAACTATATACATTTTAATAACCACATAACTTAATTGAGCATATGAGTAATGAAAGTAATATAAAGGTATCAAATTGTTCCAGTTTCTGTATTTTTCTATTGTCTTGCAGTTATTTTCCTCATGCATCATCTTGGGAACTGAAAACAGTCGTTATGTAAAAAAAATATTTATGGATTACCATGCGTTTTGATCATTCATGGTTACTCCTTAGTTCACATGTGTAATACCAATTAAGTAACTTCTAAGTTCCAATTTAATTAATTGTAACAATGTTAAATAATGGAAGCTACAAAATTACGCTACAAAGTTACTCTTTTCAAGTAGCTGTAGTTAACAAAGTGCATCAGTGAATGTAGAGGGTTTTACTTTATTGTGTCTGAGAGGAAAATTTGGAGATCTTTAAGCAGAATTAGAAAAGAGATTTAGAAGAAGATGTAGGTAATGTTTGCAAACAAAAGTTATATACCATTGAACCTTTGAAAACAATTAAAAAAAATCATATCATGCGTATAGATACATTTAAGTTACATTATTAGTTGAAGATATTATGAGAGATTTTGAATTTGTTGATTGACACAAGATGTTATAAATTGATATAACAATCCCTTGTTCTTTTCAGATTCTTTGAAAATTGTTATAATTTAAATTATGATTGTAATCTGAAGAAGAAAAATATGTGTTTGAAAGCCATTATTATCATAATACTTCCTTTATTTGGAAACTTTTCCTTTCATTACCCAGTCATAATCTGTATAATACTTTTATTTATTAAAATATTATATATGACAGGGGACATTAGTTTTTAATGTAGTAGGACCAACCGTTTTATGTTTCCTTCGAATGGTTACAAGATTTTTCAATCTTTCACAAAAAACTTTAGAGTCAAAGGGAGAAACGAACTTGACATGCGAGCTAATTGCTATAATAACCTGACCCTATATGATACAGCCTATAATATGATGTATTGATTTTTTTAACATAATATTGGTATATAAATGTTTTATACGATAGACTTTTATATTCTATACTTATAAAATAGCCTGAGCAATGCATAAACTGTTGTAGTGAGATATTTCTATATTTTTTTGATACACATTTTCAGTCGCTGTTTAAACATAAATTATTGAAAACATACTCTATTTCTGTGTCAACCGGTTGTTTCGAATTATTTGTGTTGTTTTTGCTGCATGATTTACTGCATGGTGTTCTGTGCTGTTTTTTTCATGTGCCACTAGTACCTCAAATCTTCCAATTGGTAAGCCATTTCTTTTTATTTCAAGGTAAGTACCTTACTGCATTAAGTATCCTTTATAAATAACGGTAACACATACAGAATATTTCATATTAATTTAGGTTATCAGTAGGAGTAGACTATAAAATTTATATTGTTTATAAACGAAAGAAATTTAATTTTATAGAAAAATCAGTTATTTTATCACCATGATTACCAAAAGGTATTCATAAAAAACCATGTTAGTCAAATTATTTAACTGTAATATTTGTTACCCTTCTGTAAAATAGTTAAGTGTAAGAATATTTATACTAGTATAAATAACTTTTCAAATTAGAAATGTATATATTACTTATAAACTACGTTTAATCACTAAATAGTTATGGGAAAAAATTTGAATTTTATACAATATTCTAATTATATCATATTTTAAACAGTATGATTTATTTATATTTGATTATAAAAAAATTGAATTTTTATTGATGAAATAATTTGAATTATCATATAAATACATTCTACTTATGCGAAACTCTCTATTGAGCTATATATTTTTTCTAACATTAAGAAACTAAAATAATATGAAATATAGATATCTGTTTTAAAATTTTTGAGTCACATTACTGTGAATTTCGATAAAAGGAAAAAATGTTATATATATTATTAATTATTTAACTAAATTATTTAAGCTGATAATGACAAATGAGACTTGAGTATATTTATCCAAGCTTTTCAAATTCCTTTGTAAGCTGCAGGTCACTAACAGTTACTTATGGACACCACACTAATGACATCATTTGACTGATCATAATTAAACTAATGTTTCTAAAAACGTGTGGAATTAAAAAATGAATTATTTAAAATATAGATATTTGTTATTTCCCAATTCAGAAGATTTTTGTATAAGGGGATATATCAAATACCCAAGCACACATACACCCTTATACACAAACACTACGAAAAATAAAATTTTTCAGATGTTTATCTGAATGATAACAGAAATATAAAAGTGTTCAAATGTCATTCAAGTTACCTCATAAATTACTGTTTTTTTTTCAATAATTTATTCACATATATCCTAAATAAGTATGTGAAATATAACTGTAGAGCAAAATTCCATGATGGGGCTAAAAGTTTAGTTCATAAACACTCTTCCTTAGACAGAATGAATGAGATGGATGAGGAAAATTTTATAAAAGACCAGCTTTTGTCCATTCAGTTATAAATTCTATGTTAGTTTGCAAATATTGGATAGTTGATAACTTCTCTAATATCAAAAATGACATTACAGAGCAGAATTGAAAAATAAAAGTTTGGCAGAAGTAATTCTATGAGAAAATTGTCGAGATTCTCAATCTTTGTTTTCTTTTTTGTTTCTGTCATCATCAAATTTGCAAATTAATTAAATCTTAATAGGACGTTATTTTAAATATTTCATTACATTGTAATATAAAATAATTTGCCGAATGCATTATGTTATTTTCTTTAACTTTTATTAAAATAATTTGAAAAAATATGATCGAAGTTTATAATTTGTATTTCTTATTTTAACTGATCGTTATGATAGAAAATGTTGTTAATGGATAATGTTGTTGAATGCACACAGTCATCACAAATATTCATAATGTAGCAGCATTATTGGGAAAGAAATTAGGGAACTGTATTATAGGTTTCAAATAATAACAAACCATCCTTCTACCAAGACCAAAAGGGATAACCTTCAAATTTCGAGCACACAGCTAGAGGAAGCAAGATATCACCACTTAGAGTCGAAGGTACCATTTGGTTTTGATGCTCATGTAAGTATTAATTCATTTTATTGTGAAAATAAATTATTACATTTTCTATGCTACATTGAGATACGATTTTTTTTATAATTTTTAATATTATAAATTTGCTACATTAACCCAATAGTTTTTCATTTATAGTTAGATTTATTTTTTATATTGTTTGTTTATATCCTCCCATTGTTTCTCAGTAAATTTCAGATTAATTACATATAAACTTAGTAATTATTTTTCTAAAATAATGCTGCTTTTAGAAAATATGAAAATAAGTATTGATATATTTTTTCAACAAATAAATATTGGACAAGGAACAGTTGTTTCATTATTTATTTATTAAAAGTAAACTAATTAAATTTTCTCTGTTATATGTATGGTATTATACTAAACACATTTGCAGTTATTATTAATTTTTAAAATGATATCTGTTTTACCTCTTATATATTATGGTCACTGAAGAATTAATTTTAATTTGAAGCTTACTTTCAATTGGTAAAAGAATAAAGTAGTGATACAAATTTGTTAGATTAAAGTTATTACTATTGATGATGAACATTTGGAAATTTGAATTGTTTGAATTGATTTGAATTATTATATATTGTTACAACTATTTAAAGGAAGAAATAAATATAAATGTGTTTGATAATAATAATAATAATAATAGGATTGATGTATATGCTATTACAATTCACAAATTATAAATCAAGTATAATATTTCTCATCATTTACAACAGTCAAGTTTTGTTTATTAATTTTTTTCCTGATTGTACTAAATTCAGTTAAGTTGCTATTTGTGCACGGTATTATCTGGTTGATTCGAGATTTTTGGGTAGGAGGGACGACCTGTGTCAGGCAGAGTGCAACTGCAGGTGGGCTATAATGATGACAAAGGAGATCTTGTAGTATCCGTCTTCGCTGCAGACGACCTTCCTCCCAGAGATGACTTTCCATCACAGCCACTTCCTCAAACATACGTTCAAATAAGACTAATGCCTTTCTCGTTAGTAACAACTTTTAATTTTTACAGCCAACATTTTTTTCCTTTCACTTGTTGAGTGCATGTATTTTTAGTGCTGACACAACGACCATCAAGACCGAGATATCAGAACCAACTTTCAACCCTTTTTGGAATACTACTTTGGAAATTCCTAATATCAAAGGAGAAGCGCTTCTTGAAAAAACACTTCAGGTTTCATTGTGGGACTTCAAGCCAGATAAGGAGCACATTTTCCTTGGTATGTAACTGTAGATATTTTACAACAGCATAATAAAAAATGTATTCTACTTTTTAAATTGCAATTTAACAAAGAAATTTCAAAGATGTATATAATATGTATTATATTTTTACTTTACCAAAATTAAAGTATTGTGATCGTGATGCAGACTATATAGAGATTTTGATGGATTTACATGTTTTGAGGTCAAAAAAATCGCTTTATTACGTTTTTTTGATGATGTGCATGTGGGTGGGTGGGTATCCAAAAGCTTATCCACGCAACAGTCGACAATTTTTGATGGATCAAATTCAGATTTTATACAAAAATGGGTTAATGTAGATAATCATGTTGTTCGGGAGCAATTATCTATAATTGGAAAGTGACTTTTTTTTTTACCAAAATGTGTTCATAGATAACATTTAAACATAATTTATAGATAGATGTGTGACAGATGGCTCTGGCTCATATAAAGCTTATTGATAAATCTCTAAGTTTAGCAATAAGCTCAAAAATCTCATGTCATAAACTCACTTTATGTTCCCTTCCATTATTGTACCTGATATATCACACATATTATAAAGATCATGATTTCTTATTATTAAACAAATTTAAATAAAAAAACTTGTTTGGTGTCGTTTATTACAAACTGTTCACAGAGCACCAAGAGCTTAAGAAATCAACATATTGTTAACGTTCTTGATAATCAGAATAATCTCTTATAATTTTAAAATTTACGAGATCTGATGAAGTCGAAAACAAGTTTTGCTAAAAATTGAGGGGTTATCATTACACATAGAACTGCAAAATGGTACCCAATGGGTATTCCGAGTTATAAATCCTGACTAATAAATTGATTACTATTTAAGACAGAGCTTTCAATATTTAAAGGGAGGTGTGATGGATAAGCAATTATCTAGAAATTCTGTAAACTTATAGCTTTATTAGTAGATTGCTTATATTCACTGAGTCATACAATTTCAAGAAGTCAGCGTGCATAGTATTAAGCGAGCAACTATTGATCCATACAGTTGATAATATATATATATATAAAGATTTCACATAAACACGTGAAATAACAATCAATGATCAAACCACAATAAGAAAACGGGAAAGCAAGACTAAGATCTTTCAATCAACAAGCGGTCTTTGTCAGAGTTGGGTTTTTGACTCTGACGAACACCGCTTGTTACGGTTGAAAGATCTTAGTCTTGCTTTCCCATGTTCTTATTGTGGTTTGATCATTGATATGTATATATATTTCATTGAATAACTGACCGTATTTCACTGATGTCATTTGAAGTTTTCACCAGTTTTTTCACTGATGTCACCAGTTTTTTGAGGTTTTTGAATACCTTCTTCTTTCGTTCATCCAAACTGCTAATATACCTAACTTCCCTCCATTAGGAGAATGCTAATTAGGGTGGAAACGACATGTTTCGACTGGCTTCCAGTCATATTCATGGTAATTAAAACCATTATTATTATTAACAATTTTTTAATTACCCTGAGGATGACTTGAAGCCAGTCAAAACATTTCGTTTCCACCCTAATGAAAATTCTCCAACGTTTGGATGAAGGAAAGAAGAAGGTATTCAGATACCTCGAAAAACTGGTGAAGAAAATGACATCAGTGAAATACGATCAGTTATTCAATGAAATATGCTTGAATGAAGGACTGCTCCCAAATTTTATAAATATATATATATATATATATATATATATAATATATGTGTGTGTGTGTGTGTGTGTATATTTAATTGATTCATAGATTATGTTATGGGGCAACCAAATCGTTTGAGGATTTCACCCAGTAAATGTGTCGTAGAGAGATTTTTAAATGCCCGAATAGAAATGGCAGTTATTTATATGGAACAATTAATTACCAATTGTAATTATGTCTATTAGTAGCTCTGCCCTCTGGGACCTCCTGTCGGCAACCATCTTGCGCTGCCATTTTTTCTAATTTATTTCAATCTGTTACTGTCATTCTGTCTCAATCATCTTTTTCTCTATCTCTCTTATAAAGAAGTATATTTAAAAATGGAAGGTCATGATCCATGTTCTGACCAGAGTAAATCAGGCCACGCCTCCCTCCTGTCAGATCCAATCAGAATTTTATCAAGAAAAACCTTTTCCAATGACAGATTTTATAATTTTGAAACAAGAAATGTTTATATTCTATGATTACACAGAAAATTTGTTTAAATAATTTATAATAAATTATTTATAAATAGTAATAAATATATTATTATTTATAAATAATAAATTTATATAATTTAAAACTCCAGGAATAGAAGGTTCACATAAAGAAGAACTAAATTTAATTTAAGTATTAATACACCAGAAGAAAATTTTGGAAAATCAAATAAAAAATATTCTTATTAGTATTGTGCATATATCATTCAACATATGATTTCTACCATAAATTTGGAATAATTGTAATTATTTTATAATAATTTATAATTATAATATATATAATTTTATTTATAATTATAATTTTAGAATAGTTATAATTTATATAAGTATAATTATATGCTTATACAATTTATTATAATTTTGGTAAGTATTAAAAATAACTAAATATTCAAATTAATATTTTATATTTATTTCAATAGCTGTTCTTGTTAATGTAAAAAAATTTAATTGGTTTAAATCATTGATACTGAAATATTACAATTATAATTGTGTTACAACTTTAAATTGACGCATTAATTATTTATGACATACCCATTAATTTATGATATCTTAATTTAACGAAGAGAATAAATTCTTCTCCTATTTTTACTTTGCTCTATGTGATGTATAGTGATTGTAAAAAAAATCGACCACGGGATTTTGACGGATTTACATGTTTTGAGGTTCCCAAAGTCATTTTATGAAGTTTTCTCGATATGTCTGCATGCGCCTGAGAGGGTATGTATCCAAGAGATTGTTTACACGCTACGCTCAACAATCTTTCTTGGATCAAATCATAGTCTAGATCAACCCTATTGTTTGGAAGCAAATATGCGTGATGGGAAAGTCCCTCTTTTTACCAAAATGTGTTTTTAGATAACATTTTTTTTCACCTAAACTACTAACCTTAAAGTCTTGGAATTTTGGCGTTATCTTGGAAGCTACAAATGCAATAACTGAAAAAAAAGATTTTTAAAACAATAAAAATATTTTTTTTCAATACAATTTAAAAATGTTCAGTTATGATTCAATCTGAAAGCTTGTCAAGAGAGTACAAGTGGATTAAATTGAAATTATGCATATAATAGAATATTATGCATGAAATAAGTTCACGTATTTTTTTTAAAAAATTACGATAACCCATAGGGCACTTGAGTTAGGCAAAATTTAGGACTCCCACTGTAGAATAAATAGTCATTGTGTGGTATCACAAAGGGCCAAAGGACTACCACTGCAACCTTATCTAATCTAACCCATGGGGCGTTAAAAGTGAATTTATGTTTCCAAACATATTTTTTTCATAATATATAGCTCATTAAAAAACAATGAAAATATATCAAAAAATATAAAGAATAATAGTAATTAATAAAAATATAGTGAATTTCAATTGCTGCAAAGAGCAATAAAGCTATAAAAACTGAATAATCATCCTGGAATAATGGATCCTCTGATATGCTTGTTGGATTCGTTTACATTTATTAACATTGACTTAGAAATTTTTTAAGAAAATCGACTGAAAAATATTGATGTTTAAAGGTTTAATGAAAAAAATTGAAAAGACATCATATGAAATGTAAGAGGAATAAAATTGTTATATGTAAAACAATGGCAATCAAACGTATAGTTTCTGATACTTTTTATAGTATGATGGATGCATCTAACAAAATGCTCTACTAATCTATATGTTGCAGTTTTCAAGAGACCATAATATCAAATGTAGACTGAATATTTATAGTTGTAGGTTGGAGTAGGATTGTTTTATTGGCGGGGATAAGTGTGTGTTCTCTGAAGCATGGAATTTACTGTCTGTTGAACGATGCATGATTCTTGATTTTCATTGGAATAAATCAGTCAGTTCTTTGTTAGATTATAAAATTTAATGTCATTATTAAATTCATCAGTCAATAAATGACGTTTATCGTCACGAAGGTGGTAAATATTCATTTCGAGTATTGAACGTTAAAAAAAAATTTAAATACTTTAGTATTTATTAGTTGAACTTAACTAATAGTGTCACGATCTTAGGAAACCGTAACATCAAATTCAAATAAATCATTATATTGTGTAATTACTTAAGTCAATTTAAATTATATTCATTTATCGGAGTTTATGAAGTTTTCATGTCCGAACCAAAACAATATACGTGATATTAGATCTACTGGAACAGAAACCGATATACGTTATATTGGACTGATTAGAACAGGAAGTTCAATTTTCAACTATTCCCACAGAAGTGGTTGGAGACAATGAATGTATCTAATTAATAACTACAGGAAAATAAAAAAAAATAAAGAAATCAATCGATGACTTATTGATAGGTTATCATTAAGGAAAATAAGAGAAAGGAAAGGCATAGGAGAAGATACAGGAAAAAAGGTGAGATTTAGAGCGACGAAGAAATCTCGGAATACGGAATTGAAGGGGGCGGACTCTCTATAGATAGAGGTTCTATAAGACAAACAGTCATTATGTTTTCAGTTTGGGAGAAGGAGGAGCAGGAAGATATTTTAAGTTGAGTGAAGGCCACCCTAGATTTTTTTTATATGAAACTTTAACCATAGTGTATAGTAGAGTTTCAATCAGACATATATATATATATAAAGATTTCATATAAACACGTGAAATAACAATCAATGATCAAACCACAATATTGAATGGGAAAACAAGACTAAGATCTTTCAACCATAACAAGCAGTATTCAACAGAGTCAAAAACCCAACTGAAAAACTCTGTTGGGTTTTTGACTCTGACGAAGATTGCTTGTTACGGTTGAAAGATCTTAGTCTTGTTTTCCCATTTCATATTGTGGTTTGATCATACGAGTATATCTATACATTCGAAATTGAATGGTTTAATGACATATGAGAGTTGATTGTCTAGGTGAATGTGAAGTGGATGTTCAAAAGGCATTACTGGATGACACCCCGGTCTGGTATCGGTTGGAGGAAAGCAGACAAAACCTGGTTAGCAGATCACCACGCACTTCCATTGCCAGTGACACTTCCTTGCGGTCACTCAGAGGCAACAGGTCGCAGTCAGGTAACTCTTACCTTGTATATTCTTAAAGAGTTATTCTCATCCAGGAGAGCAGTGAATCACTAGATAGGTCATCACTAGGGAAAAATAGGAGAAAAGAAAGGCCTGGAAGTAGATTCAGGAAGAAAAACGAGGTTGATATCGATGCAGAAAGCTCGGAATACGGAATTGGAAGGGGGTGGACTCTCGATAGATGGAGGTTCAATAGGACCAACAGTCATGTTGTTTTGAGTTTGGGAGAAGGATGAGCAGATAGATATTTTAAAAACAAATAACATTACAGAACACATGAGAACACATAGTTGGTTAAAGATTATACTTTCTACATCTTTTATTAGAACAATTTCTCTATAGCATCATCTAAGCCCTGAGAAACTTAAAAAAAGCTATAATAGTGCGATATTGGTATCTGCTATTGTTTACATCTTGACATTCTTTGGTCTGTAACTCAGTTATTCTTACCATCTGGTTTTTAATTAAATGTTCTTCAAGCTCTCTCTGTATTTTCTTTCCATTTCCTTCATTTCTGAAATTGTGAATAGAAATTTTTAAAAATAATTTTTTTACTAAATACATGCTTACAACATGGAAAAGTATCCATATATAAGTATAAACATATTATTTTTATTATGAAAGTTTAATTTTAACCACTTCCAAATCACTGAAAACGTAGCAGAAATATTTTTTAACACATCAATTGCAGAACAAGTCATTTGAACAAAAAGAAAAGAAACTGCTATATTAAGTTTTTTTCTTATTCACCCAAGTCTTTCTTGTAGTTAGGAATATATATAATTATATATATATGCAGAAAAGACGCAATCAATAAACACGTGATGCAATCACTGAAGTTTAAACCACAATGGAAAAGGAAAACAATAGAAATAAATGCTATGAGGCCTTTCAATTTATGTCATCAGCAAAGTAAAAACTGAGAAGAAACAAACATAAAAGTAATGGAGAAGGAAGGTGATAAAACAGCTGAAAACTCCAGAGTTTGTTTTGTTACCTTCCTTCTCCATTACTTTTATGTTAGCTTCTCAGTGTTTTTGAAATATAGCAAATATCAATGGATTTCCTACATATCAATATTATATATGATAACTATAGAGGATGGATTATTAGTAGGTATTCGATATGACAGGTTTCCCTAATTTAATATGTACACAATTGCTAACATATAAGTAAAAGTATATGTAAGACATTTTATATAAATATTTTAAATAAATTAATTAATTCAGAATCATGATTTATTGAACTTCATAAACAGTTAATTAAATAATAACTGATATGTAATTTAAAATCACGTGAACAATTAGTATCAAACAAATACTGGTAAAGTTCATATTTTATGAAAAGACTTCTGCAAGAATGTCCAAATGGCCATCAAATGCTTTATAGCCGTAAATAATTACTTCCTTTACAAAATTTAAACTTAAATTTAATATAAGTTAATTAGTTAGTTAATAATTATTAACTTATAAATGACGTATTGACTAGCAATAAAAAATATTGTTTTCTGTAAACATACTAACACAAGTTTACACACTAAAATGTTAAGAATATAATAGCAGAAGTTACAATGAAGATTGGTTTTCGCAGATGAATTTAGTGATTTAGAGCTGGAGGGGTTTGGGTTGTTGCACCCCGATCATGCTTACATGGGCACTTCACGGAGGGGGAGCAGCCAGTCGGAGCAAATCGAGTTCGAACCCTACCAGCTGCCAAAGGATTTCTCCAAGTCGTTGCCTGGGTCACGCAGAAGCAGCTTTCAGTCTACACAAGGAGATAAAGGTTTATGTCGAAGGACTTTTATAATTCTCGATATTTGAAGATTTACCTTCTTCAATAAATATCAATATTACTCATTAATTTTGTATAAACATAAAGGGAAGTATAAGATGATAACATTACTAATTATCCAGTTAAGTGTTCTTCTCCTACTGTCAATTATTTCAAATATTATATTATGTTCTACTGTTTTTATTTTCCTTGTGTCATTCATAATTTAATTCATATTCATGCCATGAAAGATATTTTTTATTCAGCAACTTTTATAATTCTAAGAAAATAGACATATATGAAAAACTATATATTCATGTATTTCTAATTTTAACGTAGTGCAGTCACTTATGATGTGGTATTTACTCATTGTAGGGTAAAAGTTAAGGAAATGGTCTCCACATATAAAAATTTAATAGTATAAACAACGCGTTTCGAACACGTAGTGTTCTTCCTCAGGCATTAACTAAAAAATACAATGACACCAGAGAGTTATCTATAGTATACCATAAATATAGCACAAAATAAAAATAAAATAAGGAAGAGAATACGAACCTAAGGGTGAGTGTCGGTGGTACAGCTGACTGGGAATAGGATGAACGTGGGTGAGGGTATGGGGTACATCTGTTCCATATTAGAAGGCAGGTACATTTCATTGTTATTTTTTTTTCCTAAAGGTTAGGCTGAACCTTTACATTTGCTCTAGGAATAAGTGCAAGAAACATATTGAAAATATAACACAGAGAACTATAACGAAATTTAAACAAATATAGGAATACGGAGAAAGTAGAACTTTTTTTTTAAATACATAAATTAAGAAAAGTTGTACACTTAGGGATTTGTTCATTGAGGCAAGTAGAAGAATTATCACGCACTAATTTGTTAATTTCGCAGCCTTCTAAAATAGTTAATTCACGGAATTTATTGTTTTTATGTAATATTTGTTAGGTCTGGAAAAAATTGGTGGTTATTGGTGACTAAATGTTTGGTAAAATGGGACATGAATTGATTATTTTTGGGGGATTTGGTTTTCTTTTTAACTTCGTGTACATGTTCTTTGATTATTTTGTCAAACGATCTTAGAGTCATGCCTATATAATGAGAAGGGCAATTAGCGCACGACAATTTATATACACCACTGAGAGAAAGGGGTTCTTAAGCTCTTTTTTAAGATAACAGGGACTTAAAGTCACCTGAGTTTCTGTAACTGACTTTTAAGCCGTATTTTTGTAATATTTTGGCTATTCTTAAGAATGGATTACCAATGTCTGGGATCACCACCCAGGTTTGTGTGATTTTTGTACAGGAGCTGATTAGGGGGAATGCCTGGCTAACTATTTTATTTCTCTCTTAATTTAGTTTGTTAATTAAATCTGGTGAATATCTGTTGTTTTTGGCTAAAGTCTTTATAGTTTGGATCTCTTTGCATTTGTTTTTACTAAATAAGAGCACAGTAAAAAGTCGGTGAATCATCCAGTGAAAAGTGCTTAATTTATGAGGCATTGGGTGAAAAGAGGTTGCATGTATTATAGAATCTGTGTATGTATGTTTACGGTAGATATCAAAGGTGACCTTATTTTTTACTCGGTTTATAGTCAGATCTAAATAATTCAGAGACCCATTCGACTCGCACTCCATGGTAAACGTTATGTGAGGACATGTAGGAACACGTAGGCAACTTGATTCTTTGTTGAATTTATTAAACCGACTAAATCCCCAAGTCATTCACCAAATCAGTCATTCTGAACAGATGGCTGATCTTGAACTTCGGGAAACACCTTGTCAATTGTCTCTTGCTGGGAGCTTAAATGCAATTCAAATTGAAATCATCTAACAATACCTAATTGCTATGCCTGTGGTAATTGCAGTGTTGTTAATCATAGTTTAATCTATTTGCGCAAATCTTATGTCCTTCATCGCATCACTGGTATGAATTATTCCACTTTCCACTTTATAGTGTTACTCAATTATATGCTTAGCCTTGTGAGGGCTTTTAAAATTACCAAAAAATTATACTTTGGTCACAAGTAAGAATTCTTTGATGTTAAATATATGACTTTTTAGAACGCATAGTTTACACCATATAAATATGTTAACAGAAAATAACTAAATTCAATAAAGTATAAGTAATGAAAAATGGATTCATGAAATAATTTTATTTCATTTATTGATATTTGTGATCGTAGTTGATCTCTGCAATTTTTTTTGTTTTGCTTTCATTTGTGATTGGCTGAATGATTTTCTCAGCGTAGCATTCATTAAACCCTGCATGCATTTCATGTTGTAGATCCTACTGATGAACCAGCCAGCACACCACCACAGAGTTACGTCAAAGAACGCCGACGCAGCTCTATCTGCCGCACTCTTCGTGACCCAGACGAAATACTCCGCAATCTGAAGCTAGTCAAGGGTGAGCTGCTCAAGAATGAACGCAAAATGTCATTCAACGAAAAAAGGAGATCTTCAAGTACGTGTTATATATTTTGCTTTAATATCTAAAGATGAATTTATTCATTCATAAAATAGGATCCAATACATCTTCATTTGAGTAATTTTGCAAAAAAAAAAGATGCAGGTTATACACCTGGAATGAGCTAGTTTTGCGTTTATCTTCATTGTTACTCGTCAAACATGACATGTGAAAAGAAATGTGACACATTATTCAGAGTATTAATTTTACTTCAAACTTGGATTGAAAAAATACACCGTTATGATATCTTCTCTAGAGCGATATTTAATAATTACACACCAAAAATGACTCATTAACATCGTATGTGATAATAAAACGTACGGTGGATGTTTCATCACCCATATCAGTGGTCACTAAACTTATTGGCTTGAGAGGTGTATGAACTCTCAAAGAGTTGGTAGAGTTAACGTGTCAGATAAAAAAAAAATAGCACGTCAAGCAAATAACTTATTTCCTTTCATTAAATAACCAATATATGAGCGTAATGGCAACATGATGTTTACACCACTGCCCTCTAAACACATTTCTTAAGAATTACCATGGCACACAAAAAAGTCATTATTGGCTTCGATTGTTTGTTGTTGAAGTCAATATGTCTTAGATAGCGTCTCTTAGTTATTAAAAGAACAAAGTTATTTCAATGTGCATGATTCAGGGGTACCTGACAAAATTACATGAATGTTTTGAGGCAAGAGTCACACAGTACTAGCGGGTCGTCAAGCATATCGAAGGGTTTTCAAATAGATATTACCCAATATACCATACATTTTAAATTCATTAATAACAGTGTTGTAACGCGAAAATCATTATTTATAAAGTTCTTTTTAACTGGTTTGTTTTTATGAGTTGAACTGAAGTTGAAACTATTAATTCAACCACTTACTGTAGTTTGGTGACCGCTGAAATACACACTAATCAATAGTTTGGATATTAAACATGTTCATCCCTCATAGTTGTTTCATTAATTGAATAATTTGTTATATTAAGTAACAACGATCGCTTAATTGCTTTAATGCTTCAAGCCTGAACAACTGTAAAAGACGATTGCTTTATTATAACATGCATTTTCAAGCTTCGCTTCGCATATATGAATTGGTATTTACAACTGATATGATCCAGTCAAGAATAATAGTTGAGTCACATTAACATATTATAGTGTTTTATGTTTAAATAAAATAATATTTTTTATAACATATTATAAAAAAAACTATCAAAATAATACAAACAGCTAAAACTGGGCAAAAGTCCATAACATGAACAGATAATTTTAAAAAATCGCATATTCATATAAAATCAAAATTTCTTGTTAGAATATGTGTTTAATTAATTTCTGGTCTACTGTTTATAAAGCTTGATTGGCTGACTCAAAAGTATGGTGGACATACTTCTCAGCTATTCTGAACTTATTCATAAATGAAGATAAAAACAATTTCAAGTGTCAAATACAATAGGATATTCCAACCGTATTTAATAAATATATAAAATATTTGATAAGGAATCAACTTTTAAGTATGTAATACCAAGAAATAGTGTACCTCTTTTTGTATAAGCAGGTTAATATTTATTTCAAAATTCGCTAATCCATATATAAATAATTAAATCTGCACTAATCTTATACATGTGTTTTTGGATCTTATATCTTACTCCAAAAAGGGAATTCTTGTACCTTCTTACACCGATTTCGAAATACACAGCTCTTGAATTAATTTTAGCAAAAGTGTGTACAAATAATTTGCACCCTATATATAATCTCTGAGTAATTATTTTCTGTTATTTACATGCTCTACAGACAATTCACTGAATGAAGTTAAAATATTTGTTAAGTGTTATTATAAATAATTCTATGTGGCATTTAAAAACAAGAGTATATTATACAAGAATAATCTTTCACAACCTATTTCAGTACATAAGCAAAAAAAGAGGCACCAATTAAAGCATTTTTGTAAAACAAATTAAGCCATATCACAGTTTTTCATATGTGGATATATTAATTTATTCTATCTATTTTATTTTAAAATATTCAACTATTAATAGATATAAGATTTTACATAAACACCTGAAGTAACAATCAATGATCAAACCACAATTTGAAATGAGGGAAAAAACTAAGATCTTTCAACCGTAACAACCGTAACTGACTTAGTTGGGTTTTTGACTGACGAAGACCACTTGTTACGGTTGAAAGATCTTAGTCTTTTTTCCCCCATTTCATATTGTGGTTTGATCATCAACTATTAATATAAAAGTGGATTAAGAGTGTAATAGAGAAAATGTTTTGATTTTTAAATGAGTTTCAAGTTTAAACATCTACAGTTAAAGTTTATTTTCAATTTACCAGTATGACGTGTTTTCCGGTTTTGAATGGAAAGAGAAATAAATTGAGTAAACTAAGGGCTGAGAAAATTTCGTTGCTACAGAATGTTTAAAAAGCATTAGCACTTGATTCCTAAACATTTTTATAAAATGACGTGCCAGTGCCTGAGAAAATTTATCATAACCCACTATATTTCGTCTGTAAAGTAAGGCAAAAAAAGAGGAAATATGTCATTAATTTGTTATTGATTAATTAAATCTACAGTATAATAATAAATTGTAGTTAATATATGTGACTTTCTTTACATCCTTATTTCTTCAAAGGACGTTAATCTTTTAATTATTATTATCTCTAGAAGGGCCGAAAAGTAACTTTTTACTTCAAGTTTTCTGGCAATAATGTAAGACATTTAATCCTAGTACTAAAACAGAGAGGAGGAATAGTGAAAAAAGGTGGGGAATAAAAAAAGAACAGGGATATAATCCAGGTTGTCAAACCTAATTTTTTTTAGATAGAAGTGAAATGAGATCGGGAAGAGTTAGGGTGGAAAGCCTGATTTTTAAATTCCAGCTATATTGCTAATTATTCTACTTTGTTTTATTTATATACTTTTATTTAGCTTTCCTATTACCATTATTTTAGATCACTTAGAGTTTTTAACTGTTTTTATATTAATTAGCATTTAATAAATTATTATTATTACTATTATAGAGCCTTTTCTGGAGATAAAATATATTATGCACCTCCAGAATAATAAACTGTTATTCCCTCGAGTACTTATCTCCCTCGGCATCGCCTCCGGAGATAATCATCATTCATCCCTTGGCTACGCCCAGGGAATTAAAGTTCATAAATCCCTCGGTCACCCCTTGGGATTTATTTGCCATGATTCCTTTGGTGTTGCCTCAGTAATCTATTGAAACACACAGAAAATAATAGACCTTATTATTCCCTATGTGTATAAATATCTATTACCAAATTTTGTGTTGCCACGTCCGTACTGGGTCATGAAACAAAATTTAATTAACTCTGATACCAATTAAACCTTATATAAGACTACATTTAAATATATGATTACTTAAGAGTCATTGAATTAATTTTACTTTTAAAAAAGTATCTCAAATGTCAATTCCATAGACATTTATTTTCTCAACATTAATTTCCGTAAATATGTTACATTGTTTGTGTTTTTATTTAAAAAAGAGATATGTTTATTTTATATATTTTGTGAATATAAGTAACGACAAGTGATAAAGTGAAGTATTTTATTGAATAACAATTGTTTAAAGGAAATCCGTGAAGAAAGGAAAGTAAAATTCATTATATTTAAGAAGATATTCACTAATTGAAAGATATGTTGAGGTTCTTCTTCTAATTTTGTGTTTGTTTTGTCTGAAATTTTAACTTCGTTGTATAGGAAAAAAGTAGCATTCAGGTAAGGATGAACAGCTGTAAAGTGTCTATGTTGACCATATTACGACAATGGGACAAACATCTGAGTGTATCTATGTCTGCTACTGCTTGTTATAATGCATATGTTGAATTTTAACAACTAAATGATTTTAGTTGTAAATGCTTATAAGCAAATATGGAGTTCTGCTTTACTTTCTATTAGATATGCTATAATTGTTTGTATTATGCTTCAAATAAATAATACAGTTATAGTGCATTGCAATATAATTTTATCAATATTACTGTTAATGATTTACATAACTTCTAAATAAAGCTATCCACCTTCAATAAAATATACTCATTTTCATTATTACTTAATAGACATAATAAAATTAATATCAATTAGTTATCCATTTTACTCATAATAATTTAAAACGGAGTCGCCTTTGTAATACAATCTATTGTATTATTGTATGCCAATATTGCATATATATTTTTTAATTATTTTTAAAGCAAAAATGTTGACTTTTAGAAAAACCGAACCTTAATTGACTAACCTAAATTAAAGAAATTTTAAACCTAACTTGAACCCAAATTTTAATATTTTAAAATTTAAATAGATGTTTAAATAATATTATGATTAACAAATCTTTCGGACCCTAGTATTAATTAATTTGAATTTCTGTCAAAACCATATCCAAATATCCTGCAATATGGTTCATTAATAGGACTGTTTTATCTCATCACCCAGAACAAGATTGCTAGAATTTTTTTCAGACCCTTATTTTCTAATTTTCTTTATTTGTTTTACATAATTTCTTTATTTCTTTATTTTTTTATTTACATAATGTAAACATTTACATTTGTTTCTTGAATTCTTTAAATATTCAATTCCAGTTTTTTACAATTTGTTAAAAATTGATCAGTCTTTTTTTTATAACAAAATATGCTAATTGTTTTATAGTATCATTCAGAAAAAAATAATTCATTACTAGTTATCGCTACTGTAAATATTAAACACAAGTATATATTACAATACTTCATACATACTAAAACAGAATGATTATTGATAAATTAATGTGGGATAAAAGTATATACCTATAACAAAAATTTATTCCTGAAAAAGTTTCAAAAATGGTGTTTTTGTTATTTTGGGATATAGAATAAAACTAAATTAATACTAATAATCCACCTTTGTAATACTAATTCTTTTTCATTCTTATATGTCCCACAAACTTTTTTTAATGATTACTTTATTAGCACTTGAAAAAGTTCAACCCCTAATCTGAACTCTAAATTAAATATAAATAAACTTTGGGTTTGTGATATTTGGTCAAATATCACAGGGCTACTTCCTAATTTTCCAGATCGTATTGCATAAAAGAAATCATTTTTCAAACTCTAAATCAAAAACGTTATAACATGAAAGTTCCATTTAAATGATTATAATTACCAGTTTCGCTACCATTCAAAAGTTAAACACTTGAATAGGAAATTCACTTTCTAATTAATAATCAGATAATTCTGTATTCAAAATCCTAGAAAGTGATTTTAGATCATAGAAGGAAATAGTTTTGTACTATTATTATGATAGTAATAAAAATCACTTAAGCAGCAAAAAAAAAAAAACAGATTTAATGTATCTCATTCAATAATAAGAGTCACCTCAGACAATTTTTATTACATAAATTATATGAGAGAACACAAGTATAATAATCTAATCCACTAGTTTACAAAGAATAAACTCCAAAAATCTTTTGTAAGACTGTGTACTTCACAGTCTTTCACATTTTCAAAGTGATGTTCGCTTATCAAATGGAATATTTCCCTTAACCATAATGATTTCTATTAGTATAGTAATACAAAACATAGTAGTAATATTATTATTATGGTAATTAGTTGCAATTGGTAAGTAAAAATATTTATGTTGATTTTATTTTCGGTTTGGTAAGAGAAAGTTAATGCATATATTTTTTGTTTGATATGTTCTTTTTTTCTTTTTATTCTATGTTAAAACAATATTTTAACATTCTTTTAAGCATCACCACTATTACATTTAATAATAGCCTCCACAAATTTTCGTTCTCTACATAAGCAGATGATAATTATTATATTATTTCAATGAATACAACAGATTGAGCACACGAAAATGAGGCCATTTTAGTCCTCAAGCCTTGATATTATAAATTAAGCAGTCAATCAAGGTCGTATCTTAATGATCACCAGTTTCTTCATTAGACATCCACAAGAGCTCTCTTTAGGTAAGTGCAATAATAAAATCAGGATCACCATGCTTTTGCCACTGGGAATGATTAAATTGCAACTTAATGTTTAATGGAAATTGAAATTAAAATGAATCACTTCACTAGTTTATGTTTTATTGTAAATGTTCACTGTTCTAAACTTGTTATTATTGTTATTGGTTAAAATAAACATCATTGTATTTAAACAGTTAAATATATTAAAAGCGTTCTCATATTCATTATGTTATAGGCTTTCGATGTGCTTTAGTTGTTGCTTAAATTACACTGCAAATTGAAATTATTCACTCAACTGGGCATGACTTACTCGTATTGGAGCTATTTAACACTCATAATTTGAATTCCAGTAAAAACCATATCCAAATATCCTGCAATATGGTTCGTTAATACGATTATATTTTATCTCATCACCCAGAGCAATATTACTGGAATGTTTTTTCAGCCCCTTATTTTCTAATTTTCTTTATTTGTCTTAAGAATATTTATATAAATGTTTCTTGAATTAAATTTGCATAAAAAATGTAAAATAACAATAATTTATAACGCTGAAATAGATTTAATTCATGAACTTAAACAGTTTAAATATATTTAAACAGTTAAATTTAATGAACTAGACATAAATAACTTTAATGCAAACTTTTCATTATGGTTGTCGTTTCAATTTAATTTTAATTTATCACGTTTTAATTTGAAGTGATATTTGTTAAAATAATTCAAAAATTACATGCCAATTTGTTGAGGAAAATTGATTTGTAACTATAATGAATTGCCACAAAAAGAATATTCGATAGTATTTGAATATGTTGATATAATTCCAATATTGTTTGTTTTATTAATGGCAGTCATAACTTACTGAGGCTTATGTGCTTCATATTGTTTACAAAATTGATTAAAGAGTAAATAATATATGTCTACTGTTTAACTTGTCCAATATATATTTTATATGTAGATTTATCGAGGTTCCAGCAACCTATAAGGAACCAGGTGTAAGAGGAACCATTAAGACTGACGAATGCTTGTTTATTCTTATCTCTTCGTGGATTACAAAACTTCATAAGCTACTAAAAAATAAAAATTATTATATTTAATTTAATGTAAGATGAGCCAGGAATATATTTGTGTTTATCCAACTAAAATTTAAATTTCTGCTCTCTGTTGTAAAACGTATATATGTGGTTATTTGAATATTTTTCAATATATAGGTTTTGATATAGGTTTTCAGACGTATGATATCTCTGAATAGAAGAAAAATTGAGAAACAAATGTAACAACTAACAATGACCATACGAACTCAAATAAATAGAAGTTAGGTTTATGATAAACAAATCATAAATTAATTAACTAATCAAATTATTTGTTATCAACAAATAATTGTACTAGTACTAGTAAAAATTAGATTTTATAACATTAAATTATGCCCCTCAAAAATATCAGTATTACTATCTATTGATATAAACAATTGGTTGGTTAAAAAGATAACCAAGGTCAATTTGTCAAATGTGGTAGGTAAAAATTTATTTTTACCTTGCAGTTTTTATTGCTTTCGGAAACTGTCAGTATTTTATTTAAAACAATCACGAATTATTTATTAAATTATAATAGTTAATATAATTACTATTCTATTCTGTACCTTTGAAAAATCTCATAATTAGAAATCAAGTACTAGTACTTGTACTAGTTAAATTAAATCAATAAATATTTTCCTCTCATTTTTGTTCACCATATGAAAACTACAAGTACTATCTATGTACACTCCAGTGCAGAAGAGTAAAGATTTCTAATTATGAGATTTTTCAAAGGTACAGAATAGAATAATAACGATTAATCGTTAATAGAGCATTAACGATTTAATGCTTAATAACAAATATTTTCCTAATATTTGTTAGAAAAATATTATTTTCCTAACAAATTTTAATGTTTTTGCTAGTAAAAACATTAACCCATACTTACTAAATGTATTTTTTTTTAATGTTTGAGAGATTTAAATGATTCAGTATAAACATACAGCATTTGCCTTCATAAGCCAGGGTTGATAACAAAAATTTGATGAGTTAATTAATTTATGATTTGTTTATCATAAACCTAACTTCTATTTATTTGAGTTCGTATGGTCATTGTTAGTTGTTACAATTGTTTCTCAATTTTTCTTCTATTCAGAGATATCATATGTCTGAAAACCTATATCAAAACCTATATATTGAAAAATATTCAAATAACCACATATATACGTTTTACAACAGAGAGCAGAAATTTAAATTTTAGTTGGATAAACACAAATATATTCCTGGCTTATCTTACATATAATTATTGAATGATTATCAATATTCATTAAGCAATTAGTATTATTTTTTTATTCATTCATTTTTAAATAATTGACACAATACTCAAAGCCTTGCTTCCAGTGTTGGTTATTTTACTTAAAATACTTGTACTAGTTAAATTAAATCAATAAATATTTTCCTCTCATCTTTGTTCACTATATGAAAACTACAAGTACTATCTATGTACAATCCAGTGCAGAAGAGTAAAGATTTCTAATTATGAGATTTTTCAAAGGTTCAGAATAGAATAATAATTATATTAACTATTATAATTTAATAATTAATTCGTGATTGTTTTAAATAAAATACTGACAGTTTCCGAAAGCAATAAAAACTGCAAGGTAAAAATAAATTTTTACCTACCACATTTGACAAATTGACCTTGGTTATCTTTTTAACCAACCAATTGTTTATATCAATAGATAGTAATACTGATATTTTTGAGGGGCATAATTTATTGTTATAAAATCTAATTTACTTGAAAGAATATAAAACAAATAATAAGTAGCAACCAAAATATAAGGCATGTTATGAAGTTGAAGAATAATTATGGAATATTGATAATTTTTTTTTGTACTTATTTTGGTTGTACATTTTTTTTTATTCAGTAAGTAAATAGTTGACCTAAATGATTATATACTTTGAATTATATGGTTTAAAATGAAAAGATATTAATCAATTTTAATTTCTAATTGTAGTCGTAAAGTTATGAATGGTAAGATTATTATTCATAAGTTTCAAAACTGATGTTGCAAACAATTTATGAATTGTATCTGTGTTGATATGTATTTAACATATCTGACGAAATAGTAATTATTACTTTTTTTTAATATAGGGAGAGCGAGTATTGCTAACATAGATTTTAGAAGAAAAGAATCAAAAGCTAATATCAAAATAGATCTCTTCAACGATTCTAGTCCAGAAGACGAAGACAACGCAAGGTGATTGGATACTTTTATAATGTGCGAGCAATGTACCTGAGTAAGTGTGTGTGAGTTTGATTAAAGCATCAATCAGATCAAATCAAATTGAAATGTCGATACATAAATGTTGCTCATCTCACATATTATCCGGCTTCAACGTTAGGAGTCCTGACGCTGACAAGTCTCAAGCCAGTCGACTGTCAAAATAGATTTTTCTATTTATAGTTCAGTTTATAACTTCTGTTCAAATAATCTTTTTTTTTTCATAAGTGGTGAGCAATTTTTTGTTGTTGTGGATCTGCTATTTATCGTTTTTCTCAGAAAAGTGGGTAGATTATAGAATCCGACTTATAAACTAATTTATTTTTAAGAGTGGTACAACCAACGTTCACTGGAATTAAGAACACGGAATTACATTTTCAAAACTGATTTATATTAATAACATTTAACGTGCAAAAACAGAGAATATATTTAACATACAATTATGAATTTCTCATTATAACTGAGAAATATTATTACAGGGTATTAAGTTCTAGGGTATAATATATAAAGTTTTTTAGTCTATTATAAGTTCGAAAAAAAAAGATAACAAATACAGGTAAAGTTGTGACTAAAATTATAAAAATGTTAGATAAAGGGGATGTAATATTATATACATACATATGTTATATATAAGAAATGTGTGCTACTATACATGTGTTAACCATTTAATGCACCTCTGTGATAAATAATCGTAAACAAAGTGATTGGTTTTTTCACATGCAATTACAAAATCAATGCTGAAACATGGGCGATGAATAAAGAGAACTACAAAGAATAAGTATGCTACTAAATATAAAATGCTTAAATTTAGGAAAAAAAAGTAATTTTTAGTAATACCAAAATAAGACTATAATCCACATTGAAACTTCTAAATTAAATAAAGATTGAGTTTTGTGATATGTAGGTTCTGAATGAGTTATAAAATTTCACATGTAATACGTAATTTAAATTTAAAATATATTTTTTGTGGTCGTTTCAGTTCTACAGAAGTAAAGGAACTTGGGCCAGGCCAAATCCAGCCAAAAGGATACACATTAAAAGGTATTCATAACATAAGATTCTGAAAATTATGATCGCCACTGAGGTAATAAATCAGGCGTTCTCCAGGAGGTTTGAGTGATCAAACTTCTATTGTAAATATTCATCTCTCTTAACATTCAGGTATATTGTAATTTACTTTTTGCCTTGCTACATGAAGGGTATGAATTATAAAACATTCTATATTAAAATGTTGACAGATTTACATATAATTAGATTTATTTCATAAAATAGTTAACATATTTTTCATAAATTTTACTGGCTATATAAAAATAGTTTAGGGCTTATCATTCATGGAATAAGAAAGTTACCAATTTATATGAACGAAGTGTTTCAATGTGGATGTTTATCCACTTAATTTAAGTAATACGTTATAGTAGGGACTAGTATTGTTTATTTCTTATTATATATTATCAAGTAATACTTTGAAAATTATCTAACCTTTAGATGATAGATTATTAGTAATATTAAAAAGAAAAATATTATCCTCTGCTATTGCAAATTGTAAATATGTCAATTAAATCATCAAATTCATTAACAATCCTGAATTTATTAGCAGGATTAAAATATGATTTCTTGTTATTAATATTTGAATGTGTTCACTGTAGGTTTAAAGTGAGACCACATAAATAGATTCTGCATTGTGCTGCCATCATGTGGATCTCATTCGAATCAATCGTGCTTCAGTCACAAGTTAAAAGATGGCTCAGTTTAATATTTTCTCAATTAATTATTATAATAATTATTGATTCATTTATGCCAAGTAATGTAATTCACAGGTATTTTTGAAATGAACTTTAAAATTTTGTACTCGTTCTTCTGTACCATAAATTTGGTGATTTTCTCAGATGATTTAAGAGGGAAATTTACTATCTTGGTAATACATACTTATGAGTTCCACGAGTATAATTAAAAACAGATTAGAAATTTGTATATTGAAAACAATTATGATTATACACAAAATCGTCATGCATGCCATTTTTTAATTTGGAAAAACATTGAATTTACTATACTACACACTTTAAGAGATAACATTGATATATTTGTTTTTCTGATATTAATAGTTATTTGATAAACCGGATTTATTTATTCAAAATGCTTATTACCATAACATTAACTGTCTTTATTGTTTCTAAATATTTATTTTTCGAAATATTAATAATTGTTTTTGGATATAATGAATAATTGAATTATAATTCAATATATTCTGCTGAAGGGAGAAGAGCAGAGTTGAAACTTGGGCTTATTATGAGCAAGGGACACTTGGAAGTTGAAGTGATATGCGCAAGGGGTCTCAAAGGTGCTGAACCTCCAGGTAACAGCAACATTGACAAACCCTTTCAACCTATTATTTTAAGCTAAATATTAAGAATATTTTGTCATTATTATAAATTATTCTAACGTAATGTTGTTTAAAAGAGTCATGGACATTCAGAAAACAACATATAAATTGAGTTTACCTGGTGAATTAATATAGTCAGCTTACATTCTTCTTATGGTGAGTTTTCATCTGAAAAGGTTAGTAAATAAAGAACCTTGTTCAGCTTCCTTAGTCTTATTTTCTTTTATTTTATTTCAGTTTGCTTTAAAAGCAATTATTTTAAAATGTATTTTTGAAGTCAATCACAATGCCATCTTAATTCATAGTGTGTTTAAAGATTATTATCGTAGTGGTTAAGATGAATATAGGGAATATACCTACCATTTAACATATATTACATACAGTGGTATTATTTATAATGATAAATGAAAAATACATTGGATTACCTATATATACATATATATATATAACAAGATTTCACATAACCACGTGAAATACAAATCAATGATAAAACCACAATATGAAATGGGGAAAAAGACTAAGAACTTTCAACAATAATTTTGGTCTTCATTGAGTTTGGTTTTGACTCTGACGAAGACCTCTCTTCGGTATATGATATATTATATCGAATATATATACAGATGTATATATAAGAAGAATAATTAATAATAATATATATAATAAGAAGAATCATTAAATATCAATTTCTAGTGTATTTCATTCAGTGTTAAGTAAGTGTACATAAATAATGTTGAATCCCTTAACCATTGATAGCTTTAATGTATACTCCATCTTAATATTAAAAAATATAAGTTATATATAAGTTGTTGTCAATGTATTTATCGTTATATTGAACATAAGTGAACTTTTTTTTATTATTATTACTTACGAATATTGCTATTAATATGGTATATTAAAATATCTGAAATTGTGTTTCAATTTAAGCAGGAAGTTCATAAAAACTTTTTAACATGGATTGATTACCGTGTTTGAAATGATGGCACACAATTATTTTGTTGTTTATATCTGTGATAGACACATACGTAAAAACATACTTGAGAGAAGGTGAAAAGTGGCTCCAGAAAAGAAAGACGAGGATATGTCGACACACGATGGAGCCACAGTTTTGCCAGACTCTCAAGTACGCAGCCTGCGACATCACTGGTCGAAGCTTGGTGGTAATGCTGTGGCAGTCGCAGAAGGGATTCGAACACAACCACGGCATGGGCGGTGTTGAGCTGGCTCTCGAATCGCTCACGCTGACCCAGCTGACCCTCGGCTGGTACCCTCTCTTCCCCATGCACACTCTCGGTTCAGACTCCAACGACTCACCTTAAACTTCTATACCTTCTATCAATATAAATTATCTTAGGTATATTTAGTTATTTATTTCGACGATTCTTTGTAAAATTTAATACTTTCATTAGTTGGAAATAAACTAAACATTCCAAATTATTTCTATTAGAATTATTAAGCAATGAGTTTAATAATCCCATAATTTTAATTCGAATACTTACTATTGTAATATGACTTTGACCTGATTCTACTTTTTTCATTTTATCATAATTTTTGAATGCCACTATACTTAAGAAATTACATTACTATTCATGGTAATGACATTGTAAAGACTTCAAATTTCACAAATAATGAAACATGATTTAAATTAACATATTATTAAACACATACATCTTTTTAGGATTTTCTTATTATCTAAAAATTTGTTTTCGACATTCACATTTTTTAAATTACGTAAAATTTATCAGCAACACTTTAGTTTATCAATTATCATTTAATTAAATAAATTTTAATAAAGAGGTTATTTTTAAAACATGTATATTTTCTGTGTCACATTAAAGTAATGGGTCTAATATAGAAAGTTTTGATTCATGTATAATAAATGTTTAAATTTGCAAAAATGAAGCTGTTGTTGAAACAATAAAATACAACAGACTTATTGAACTGTTAAAATTACCTTTTTTCTAAAAAAAAAAAATACATAGTAAATTAAAGTTTAAATTTATGTTATTACTGCTACGAGAAATTCAGAATTTATTCATTATAAAAATGAATATACCTTTTGTTGTTAAATATAGGAGGAAGAAATTTTTTCTTTAGAGAAAATACGACTTAGATACATTTCTTCAGAGTTTTGTTTTTTTTTTTAATTGTACATTTTAACTGTACAAAGCTCAATGTTGTAACAGCCTCAACTTCAATCATTGTGAGGGACCAAGTGGATCGTTGCTTGAGTAGAAACTCTTAAATCCATTCCTCTTAGTTGGTTTGTCTCAGCTTACTAAAGACTGGACTAGTTACCATTTCTTTGTTTTATTTTGAAGCTTATTATGTGTTTACATATTAACATCATTATATTTATGAAAATACTAGAATTTCATTGCTTAAAAATAAATCCTTGATGCATGTTAAAATATATACCCAGTATCCTGCTCCTCATCTTTGAAGAATCATTAAATATCAATTTCTAGTGTATTTCATTCAGTGTCAAGTAAGTGTACATAAATAATATTGAATCCCTTAACCATTGATAGCTTTAATGTGTACTCCATCTTAATATTAAAAAATATAATTTATATATAAGTTGTTGTCAATGTGAAAAGTTATATACAAAAATAATAATAATTATATATATATGCATAGACTCATAATTTAAAACTTTATTTTAATAGAAAATGTTTTATTATTGAAAATTTAATAATTTTAATTATGTTGACAAACACATCAATGTAAGATTATACACCAAGTGTTGTTTTAAGAATATATGATATACACATATAAATATATATATGCATGTGTATGTGTGTGTTTAATTTAAAACAAGAATCTTCCTTTAGAACAACTTCTTGTTTTTTTCTCAAATGATAAAGGTAAAAAAACTAAGTATTTTCTCCATGTCCTTTTTTTTTAATCGTTTGATACACACACACACACACACACACACACACACACACACACACATATATATATATATATATATATATATAATATATATATATATACATATATACATATATATATATATGTATATATTATATATGTATACATGTATTAATCAAAGAAGTAAAGTGAAGGTAATGACCTTTTACCACTTTTAGTGGTCATTTCTTTGATTATAGGGTCGTGGGTGTTTTTGTGATACTTCTGCATATATATAATGTTTTGCATTAATGAGTATAACAAATAGTTTTGTTTAAATAATTAATTGAATTATTGTTAAAATTTGTACAAAAAAGTATATCTTGATATGTATATATTTTATAAATGTTGTGAAGTTGTATCATGAAAACTAATTAATGGAAGTTTATAAACAGAGTTTAATCACTGTTACTGAGTTGAATTTAAAAGAGATTAATTATAAATAAATATTGGAAATAATTATTTTGTTTATCAGCTTGTTCAGTAAATGATTCAAATTTATGAAGGATATTTTGCAATATTTTTTTTATTATTCATGAATTACTATTAAAAACCAAGACAAATCTTTAAGGTGATAAAATAGAATAATGTTTCTCCATGTATTGTAGATTTAGCCATAGGCACTATGATGTTGTGTTTTCATACTTTTTGCTGTTGGTACTCTAAGCCAATAAATGTGTACGTAGGTAAGTTGTTTGAGGTCCCAGTAACAGATATATACATTGAAAAATCTTTAATATAATAATAACCAACAGATGAATTAGACAGAAAATATTAGAAGACATTATTTTCATTGAATCATTAATAACTTCAGAGATATTATTTATGTCAAGGACACAGAAACAGTATATAATATTCTGCTTTGTACACAGATATAATGAATTTACATCATTCATTTTATGAAGGCAGAAGTTACTCTAACAAAAAGTTCTGCGTAGAAGAATTGAAAGTAAAACAATTTTTTCAGGAATCTATATTAGGATTTACCTGATTGAAGTATCGTGGCTGTAATAGTTTGTAATGACACTAACAGTATAGGTTATATATATATAAATGAATAACATTATATATATATATATATATATATATATATATATATATATATATATATATATATAAATGAATAACATTTTTTGTTTTTCTGTTACTAAGTTTAACAATTTGAAATAATTAAAAATATTACTATGAATACTTAATGTGGGATTTAGAATAAAAAGACCATTTTGAAAGGGAGTAGTATGGAGCTGTTATCACAGAGAAGTAAAATAAATTTTATCAAAGTCTCATCATAGTGAAGAATTCTCAAATGGACTATGATCATTTAACCAAATCAAACTGTTCTCTTCAGAGTGACCAAATGAACGGGTCAATGTCATTAATATGACATATCAAGTCATAAGTCATTCATACAACCTACCAAACCCCATGGAAAAGAAAAGACAATTTTTGATTTCTTAGAGATATAAGAAATTTGAACTGATGAGTGAATTGGTAGGAAATTCATGATCTGATATTACACACTGATTATATCAGATCATGAATCGAAAACATGAGCACCAGTTATTTTAGTCAATAAATCATAGTATTTTTTTTATTTCTTGCTGTGTTCTAGATTTTTGGTTTATATTTCATTTGTTTATTGTGATGTTTACATAGTTAAACTCTGTAAAATTAATCTAAAAACGGAAAAACAAATATCTTAAGTACACTTTATAAACAAAAAATGAATTATAAACATTTGGAGTTCTCTATTCTTGGTTATCAGGAGGGGAAAATAAAAATATCAAGCACACCGAACCAGGTGAAATAAACTTCTGGAATACACATTTCCGTCATAATCACAGTAAGAATTTCAGAAATTGAAATAATTCCTTAATGTGGTTTAAACTTTTATAATTAGATAATAGATTTACGCATAATATAATTACACATTAGCAATTGTCTATTTATTGTGAGATAGTAATGACCAGTTACTCGAATGAAAAATCATTTCTCAACTACTTATTGTGATTTGACGCTTGATGTAATTATAATATAATTATGTTAGAAACGAGTGTTTGTAAACTGTATAAACAGGAATTATAATTAAAACAAAATAAAAGTAAAAAAACTTAAACATTTTACATATATATTCCAACATAAGAGATTAAATTTGTGTATAAACTTTACTGAACATAGCAAAATCGAAAAATCTTATGAAGAAGAAATATTTTGTTTTGTTGTGAAATGAAGTTATCTACAGTACCTTGATATAACAATATTTGGTAAATGTTACTGTTTTTAACTTTATAGATTGAAAATCATTGATAAAATTTTATCCATTATTAATATTATTTATTGATGATTCGTTTGTTAAATGTCAGTCATAAACTTTAGTTGGCTACAACTAGTCTAAAGTTAATGTATCAAGATAAGATTATGTCATAGACACATTTCATACACAGGGCATGTGAAGTTATCTTAATGGAAAAGGAAATAGTTTAAATAAGGCCATTTACTCTTCACACTTATTGTATGAGTTAATGAGATTTTCAGAAAAAACCGATGATATTGGTTAATAATTTTGTTATTAAATTATAAAATAATATTACTTTGTCTTACTGGAGACCTTCATCCATACTTCACGAATTGTGTACAATATACATTGATATAAATTTGATTGGCTTTAAAATGTTTGTCAGATATAAATGTTACTTTAGTTTTGTATTTGAGCTAATTACGACGACAATCTGTAGATATAGATTCTGAATGTAGTTACATATGGCTATGTCAATTTTCGTGTTTATTCACCTTGTAACTGCCTTTCCCCAAAATTATTAAAACGAATAATTAAATCATTGAAAGAAAATTAAAAGAGTAGGTAAGCAGAATAATAGTAATGTATGAGTCAAAACAAGCCATGTGCGTACAAAAGAAATAAGAGGAAAATTTTGATTGTAACTTTCTTTTATTGATTTTAATGTAAATAACATTGTTTTTGTAGATAAAACAATCAAACATTTTTTTATGTGTCATATATAAATAGTGAACTATTTAATATACAAGAGTATATTGATATATCACAAGGGAACTATGTTTATAAAATATTTCAGAAAATATCAAGGCTTCCTTGTAAATTGTTATACAATAATAAGTAAATTATCATCGTTCTAAATAAATAGCATTAACACATTTATTTAAACTTCTTTTATTTATTCAACTGAAAATTAAATTCAGTAAAATAATATAATTATATAGATATTGTAATTGATTTAAATGCATGCTCATTATGATTTTCATTGGCTTTTACAATCACTTTTGTTCTTAAAAAAATTGACAACATGAGAAACCCAAAGAAACATAAAGCTCTGAAATAAATTTCCGTTGTTTAATTTTCAATATTCAATTTATTATGACATAGAATTTATTAGATCCCTCAATATCGTTTCAACATTCTTTTAAATGATGAAAGTTTGAAGAATTACACCAGAGAGTCAAATGAATAAGAAAAAATCTTCTCTAAATTCTATTTCAGAACAGTCTTCTGCCTATGTATTTTATTAGCAATTAGTTAATTAGTGGTCAAGTTAATTGGTGGTCATTATTCATGTTGTAACAATCATATATCAGGAATGTTTTGTTCAAAGAACTTATATAAAGTAATTAAATTTAATTAATTTCTGTACTTCTAATTAATTATTACTAGGCATTAGTAGGTCTTCACAAAAACGAAAACAGAAAAAGAAAATATTGTGTTAAAAATTATTAATAACGTTTTTTCATCTCAATGACATAAATAGAGAAAAATCCTTATTATACTATTGAAAAGAAATATTAAAATTCACATAAATGCTATTGTTTAAACAACTGAAAAAAAAAGATCAATAAAGTGGAATTAACGTCTTCATTAATTTTAAATAACTTCACCATTTTTGTAGGGAGTAAAAAAAATAAGCTTCATTATGTATTTCGTGAATATAAAATACGTCTGGGCTTTATTTTATTGAAGTTTCTCTCATGTAGTTAATTTCTTTCCTGTTAAATTAATTATATTGTTGATAATATGGGAATTTTAAGGAAATTCTTTTGTTTGAGTTTAAGAATGAGTTACTACTTTAAACTTTAAAGACACAAATGAAAATAAATATGTGCTATCATTAAATTTAATTCATTATAAAACCTAGATATTTGATTAGGTCAATAAATACATAGTAAATGAATAATGCTCATCATTGTAGGCTGTGGGATAAATATCGAACTTTTCATTTTATAGAATTTTTCAAAATTATTATATTCACTTTTTCTAACTATTAAAAACAATCGTAATTTTTCTAAAGAAACTAATGTTTTCAATACCTAAAAATTAAGTGTTTATAACTGTATTTAAAGTTACGTAATAATAAGACATCTAATCAAAAATTATTTAATTTGTTAATTTTTCTTTATTTCATTGTCATTAAAATGTATTTAATTCTTATTCGACATTTTAGTTTATTTTATAGCTATCAGATGAAATCAAGTGTTTCATTTCTAACAATGTTTAATATAGTTTGATAACATTTTTCTATTGCAAAATTAGTTTTATCATCTTATGATTATTAGATAGATACAAATGTATCTATGTACAAAAATAAAAACAAAAAAAAAAACAAATGTACAAATGATACAAAAAGAAGAAGACAAATTCACGAGTTATGTGTGGTATTTAGTGAGGAAAAATACATTAAGTCTTCACCACACAGATTTAAATGTATGGTGCAATTAAATTTATTTCTGCATTGAAAACACACCTGCTCCTGTTGTCCCTTGTCATTTTGTCTTGTTTCCAATAGTGTCTATTAACTCCCGAAATAATCAACACAGTTTTAATGTTGCAGGTATGTAACTCATTTTAGTTTATATTTTTGTTAAAATTCTAGTGTTTTTCTTTATTTAACATCAAAATGTTTTACATATTTTTGTGTATATTCTAAGTATACCTATTGATAAACACTAAATGTTCGAAATGCGTTGTATAATTAAGTCTATGTGGTGGAAACTTAATGTATAAAACTCTAATTTTATCAGAATTTTACCTCTCTAATCAGAAGGAAAATTATATAAAAAAGTTAAAGTACCAAAAATATCTTATTATTCGGATTAATTGATGAATATTAAAAAGGACATTTGACATTTGTAAGACTGTAAAGAAAAATTCATATTAATTCTCAATAACATGTTTTGACTGAAACACTAATTCTTAATAAGAGTTTTTCACTGAAAAACGATATTAGAAATTTAAAAAAAAAGCAAATAAAAACGTAAATAAATGTAACCAAAATAAATCTATCAAGCTAGTTTTTTAATTGTATTATTAATTGAAGTATAGCTTACGATACCTCAAACAGTTTTATATAAGTGTAGTCTTCTGTTATTTTTCTTAACTAGTTAATCGATTTAAATATTTATCAGTTATAGAATCTAACTCTTCTTTTAAAGTCTTTTTGTTAAAGGATACGTGAAATAAAATGCATTTTTTTTTACATTTATCACCAATAAAATAGAAAAGATATCCAACATGGAATTAAGAACTAAATGCAGTGACACCATTACTATTTTTTTAAAGCGAATGTATAGTTATTTCATTGATGAAAGAAAAAAGAATCAAATCAAACTCCTTCTATATATTGGTTAGAACAAAATTTATATTTGTTTCTAAAATTCTCAGTTTTACGGGAAACTATTCAAAGTAAATTACATAGTTACAAAGCAATTTCAACTATTTGATTTTATTTTGAGTAATCTCAAACTACATTTTTTTTTTTATTATGAAATCTAATTTGTATAAATTTGCGTTTCATGGAGGATTAAAGGTTTAGTTTCCCTTTGGAAAAAGTTTGAAATCAGGATACAAAACTTTTTTTTGAATGTATTGCATATTAGGCAATAGTTTTTATTTTATTTCACAGTTATTTGTACCAGAGAAACTTTATTAAGTAGTAATTAAATATTGTACATTATAAATAATCAATAGCAACAGGAAATAAATTAATTAAGATAAAGTGCTCTATTTTTTGTTACTAAAAAATAATAAATAACCGTTGGAAAATTTAATTGTATTTCAATTGTATTTAATTACATAAACCAATTTTCTCTGTCACTCTCTCACTCTCAGTCTTTAATTATTCCCTTCCTTTTGACTCTTCTATCCATCTATATATATTCGATGAACATACGATCCAAAAAGAACGAATAAAGTTAAATGTAGACAATTAAATGTAGAGAAATTAAATGGAATTCTGGACTTCCTCCTGTGTGTTTTGTAATATTTTTGTTTAAATTCAATCAAAATTGTACAATATTTAATTATCATAGATGTATTCTGGCACCTTATGGTCCCCTTAACCGCTTTAAGTTGACTTCTCCAACAAAACCTTTCCTAAAAAAATATCAGTAGTTTAGTACCAAATTTCCATCATTTCATCCAGCGGTTTGAGAGTCCATGTGATATTTCATTGTATTCTTCTATCCCTTTGTGCCTTCTTTATTTGACCTGATGAAGTTTCCATATTCTGAAATACTCATTGAAATGAGTATAATTTACTTGTCAGTTTACAAAGTAATTCTGTTCAGCAAATTCTTGCCTCATTTGAACTCCTGTTTGTATCATTATATGTAACGAAAGAAGTAGTAATAAAGGAATGTTGTTTATTATTTTGTGCAATATTTATGATTTTAATTTCGCCACTATAACAATTTTTATATAGGTTTTATATCTTCTTGTACTCCCTCTCTCTCACTCTCTCTCTGTCTCTCTCATAATCTAATTAATTTTCCCTCCTCCTCAACATCTTCCAAAAGAGATCAGTAGTTTATCCGTTAATTTTCAAACTATACTGTAAACCAGTTTAGGAGACCATAGACATTTAATCAGGTAGACACAATTACACACACACACCCCACCCACCCACCCACCCACACACACACACACACACACACACACACACACACACATGTGCATTGATCGCATACTACGTTTAGATATAAACATTACATGAACACCATATTATGAGGTATTCTTTAGAGGAAAGAAAGAATTTTTATTCAACATGAACAATGAATGCAAAAGAATGGAATAGCTAATATGAATAATAGAATAGTTAAGCTAATATGAATAGCAATAGCTAATATGAATAGCTAATTAAATACACTTTGTGACGAATCAATTATTTTAAATATTCAACTTACTTTTCCCCACAAAGTCACTATTAATTCATCTGCTCTTTGAAGATTAAACACTAAATTTATTAAAAAAATACTGAATATCAAAATCCAAGTATTTTGTAAACGGAAAGTAGAAAGAGTAAGAAGAAATTAAAAAAAATAGAATGAGATCTGCTGATTAAAAAATATTTAACACGGATGAAGTTGTTATTTTTAAATATCTTATTTTTGTACTTTTGTATGGGAAAGGCAGTGAAAATGAATCGGCCTACCTTCTCTATTTGTTGTTTGTAAAATTTTAATTATTTATGTTTGACGAATATATGAATTCCGTTTCTCGTGTGCATTGTAATATGTGTGTATCAGATAGAAATCTATAATGAATATATTTAAGACTATTGTTTGTTACTCAACCAAATCATTATATTTTAAATTTCCTGGAATTTTTTATGTGAATAAAATATATACAGCACAAAGACAGGTTATTTCTTATCCTAATATATTGAATTTAAAATTAAATGAGCTTGACATAAAAAGATTAATATATTTAATAAATACTTGAACAGTAGAATATTTAAAAAAAATGTTAGTAACCATTTCCACATAATGATTAAATTTTTTTTTATAATAAAACATAATTGGTAATAATTACCAAATATAAAAAAAACATGTGAAAACGTAATCTGTAATGGAGTAATCAAACATTTTTCTCAAGTAAATAAATTTTATCTTTTGTTCTTAAAAAATTTTTTTTAGATTTCTACGAGAATAGTTCCAATACAAACGACGTAAATAATGAATACCAAATACATTAAGAGGAGAAAGAACTTATTCTTCGGACCAAATATCATAAACTATATGATTACTTTTACTTTAAGTCATTATCTTTAAATTGTGCTACAATTTTAAGATGGTATTTTGGATGTTGAAGAAATGGATAACGGATGTGAATATTCTTCTATCTTTCAACGAAGTGTTAGGCAGCTTGTAGAAGAAATGCGTTTCCTATCATAAATATACTAGGCGTTGACTAACTCATTAGAAGAGTCACTTTATGGGAACTTTCTTGACATACTCGTAGCATTGCCCGTTACAGCACATCTAGAGTTAAGAAGAATTGAGTAGCTGTATTCTAGTTAATTCAATTCTATAAATGATTTACTTTTACTCGGTAGTGGCAGTGTTGGTGTCGCTGAATTAAACCAACTTACATTCTTTAATTTAAAAGTTAAAAGATATTAAAAAAAACAGACTATCAGCTGTGAGAATTATCCCGGGATTGATTCATCTTAATTGAAGTCAAACAAAGGGAAGACCACTGTAGTCGTATTATTTCTCACCAGGTTGATAACGCAGTAACGCAGGCTGCTTCGGGACCGTTACCATTGTCTAGGAGTTGTGATATCAAACTGAATTAATCATGTAAAATTCTAGATAATTTTGAAGAAGTACACGATCCGACCAAATCCTCTATGTTTACAATTAGACATATGAGAACACTATTTGCAGTTTGAAAGGTGAACTTTGAACTGACTCACTGGAAACAATGGTGGAGGTACAGTGCAGTGAAAAACTACATTCACATATGTACACATGTACGTGCAACACTTGAGGAATGAAAGGCATACATTCACAGTAGTCTGTATTGAAGACAGACTTGAAATGATTAATTGTAACTTCATCAGTACTATGATTGAGTTGCGAATAGAACATTTTGGATGACATATAAAATTTTAAAAAGACCCGTCCTAGATGAATCGGAGAGTGTAAACGGCAGTACATGAAATACAATCACATAAGCCATGGGTCCAGGCTGGGAATAATACAAATCTTGCGAAAAAACGGGATTGGATGACATTGACGGTATTTCTTGCATAGCTTCACCGTAAGAAGTCACGTACTGATTAATCGTAGATAATTCTATCCATTGCTGGGTCAGCTGTATGGAAGAACTCCAATGGTATACGAATATTTTCACCAAACACGAGCAAGGCAACAAATGAGTCATTCTCTAGAGTTAGATAAGAAAGAAGATTTAGTAGAACAATAGGTAGTTTATTAATCCAGTCATTACACCTACAAATATTTGATGTTTACTTATCATACAATACCATCTCTCAACTTTGCCTTTAGAAACATGATGGTAAATTGTGGTGTATATGTTCTATTCAAGCAACAAATTTATAAAAGAGTTTACATAACGAACTATAACTGCACATCTAGGCCGTTGTTATTTAACTGGGATCATCACAATGAGAAATTAATTGTGAAGGAATTCCAAAGAAAACGGTTTCAGCGTTGATTTCCATACTAGAGGAGGCTTAAACTCATCTGTTGAAACTGTAAATAAGTTTGGTAATGTTGTGCAAATAGTTACCAGAGGTAGTTCTGATATGGTTACTGCTAATATAAAGATGATCAAAACAGTGTCTAGGTGGATGACACTGTTTAAGAAAGCTATTGAAATCTTGATAATTTAGCACTCTGTCATGCTACAGTCTAACAGGTACTAGACGCTCTGTCTGACGAATGCAGTCATCCCAAAGGGAGTGTTATACTTAATGGCGAGGAGAAAGGTGGACTGGACCACCTTAACGGAGAGTGAAGTGTCGTGGATTAAAATATATGATTGCTTTATTAGGTTAATAAAGGGTTGTGACAGTAGGTAGGGGAACTTCGACCCACTTTTTTTCCATTGTTTAAACCAATGCTATAGCGGGTGATAACATCAGCCATTTACCGGCTTTTTGTTTGATCGGTGATTTTATAGATTCTACATTGAGAGTCCTAAATTTTACCAAACTCAATTGCATTTCGAATAAGGATGTTTAACGAGTACAAAGGGAGGTTTAGCGAGTTTAGCGGGAGGTGGGGATCGAACCCCAGACTACCAGCCGAGAGTGCGTTAACCACTGAGCTAACCTTATTCCTTTTAACCCACTTAAAACGCTTATTCTACTTTTCGATCACAATGAATGAAGGGCATGCTGCAGCTCTTCTGCAGTTTATTTTCCATTGCAGGTGGAGGTCCAAAAAAGTAGAATTTTCTGTTAAGGTAACAAGTCTTAACATGCAATCTCTTATAACAGGACAATGACTTTTCCAGTTGGTTTATTCAAATAAAAAGTTTTTCAGATATTTTCATACTTTTGAGGGTTTTAAATTTTGTATTTTTAATGAAGAAGTCTTTGAAACCTACTTTTTATCTCATCGAGGGAAAAATATAAGGACGCGTTAGCTGGATTTAAATTCAAGCTTAAATCATCATTCAGCTTAAACCATCAACAATTTGGAGAATATTATACATAATCTCGAAGACACTACCATCAAATATTCCCCTTTCTATAATGAAAAGGCATCTGCATATTGTTACACTTCCTAACCTTGATGATTTAGAATACGTTGTGAGTCAGCCATGACTGATGACCAAAATAGGGCAAAGCATATTCCTTTGTTCGTCATATTACAAAAGAATAAAAATCTTTGAGCTTTTGTTACTAAATCATTAAATAATTATACTGTTTGACGTCATTATGATAAAAAACTTCTGAAAACAAATGTAAGTCATGATTACTCCAAATTGTTTTTGTTTTTGGAAACAGAAATTGTATAATTTGTTACAATATAATCATGTATTATGCACACATTTTTTATTTTATTGTATCTAACCATTTATGGTAATATGTTTAATAAATGGAATAACGTCTCAAATTTATTTTTAATTTTGCTTGGAGTACTGATTTGATTATTAATTTTTTTTATATAAAATAAACATTATTATTATTTGGCTTTATAAGAATTCGAGATTCTGATAATTACAGAAACAAGTTATTATTTGACTTTCCTGGTCTTCTTAGTATCTAAAAGGAAATTTTCTTTCTATCGAAATTAATATTGTGATATTATTGGAAAAATGTTAATTTTTCCATTGTCTCAAAAAGAACGGGATACAAGTGTTTGTGTTTTGGGATAAATTATCATTAAACACATTGACAAAAACTATGCAATTATTCTATCAGCCATATACACTCAAATATTGTCAAAACAATTTCGGAAATGGTTTAAGAGCACACTAAGACTTTTAAATTGATCAAAATTTCAACATAATTTTTTTTGTTATCACTAAATATTACTAATAGTGAAATAAAATGTTGTTGCATAAACCAATTGTTAAAGCACTTAATAATTACGTATTTTTGGGGGTTATTTAAAAATATAGAGATGTTATATTTTAAATTTAAATTGTAATTATTATTTTCAAGTCATAAATGTAATAAATTGTTTTCGACAATTACAGTTAAAGCATTAAAGAAATTTGTTTGATCCTGTAATGAAGTAGAAGCCGTCATGGTGACCCCTCTGTTTTACTACTGCATGAGTGACTTCTGGACTCTCAAAAGCTCTTTGCATGTCTCAACTAGTTTGCGACTGTTCTTCATCAAATAAACATGGCGCACAATGCACTGTGGCTTATTCCAAAGGTAATATTCACAATTCCTCTTTGTTCACAGATAAGGTCATTTGATATTTTATGTCTACACTACTCATTGTGTTTTTAAATTAAAAGGTAACTGGGAGTTAATTTCATTCTATCCTTTTATTAATTAGTTATTTTTGATTCACGCATACAAGCAAACCTAAAGTAAGTGTTATTATCATAGAATTTAATTTAAAATAAATTAATATGATTCATTTCATTTAAAATAATAAATTTAATATTTAATTAAAAAAATAATCTAATGATAATTTTATTTAATTGATGATTAAATTATTAATTTATATAATCATTAATAAACTTATTAAGTTAATAATTATTTGATAATAATTTATTACTTAATTATTTAATTTAATTTAATAATAATTACATTATTGAAATGTAATTAATTATATAATTAAATAATTTCTTGAGCATAAATTGACTGACTAGGTTGCTAGGTGGAAATAAATAGGAATTGTGACCCCAGCAGCCAATGGAAGAAAGCATCTAAATAGAAAGTAATAATATGATGATCTTAATGTTTGTCTCTGGCAAATTACTGAGAAATAGCTATTGCTCATATATGTGTTTACCCATTTAAAAAAAATAAACATATATTACACTAATTATAAAGAAACAATCTAATCTTTTGTTCAAAGGTACAATCAAAATTAGAAATATAAATTTCAAAAGTGTGTCTCAATCGTATTCAGTATTCAGTATACCCATATTCAGTATATTTTTGAATCTGCAACCCATGTTGAGTCTTTTCTTTATACGTCTAGTGTTATATATATATGAAGTTCAGAACCACAAGGAAAAAGAGAAACAAAAGGAATAAATGCTCTGAAGCCCTTCACTTTATGTTATTAAAGAGCAAAAAAAGTAAGAACATAGAACGAAAAAGTCATTTTTTCTTACTTCGTTTCCACGCTGATGACATAAAGTGAAAGGCCTCACAGCATTTATACGTTTTTCCTTGTGCCTTTGGACTTCATTGATTGCATTATGTGTTTAACTGTGATTTTTCTGCATTTATATATATATATATATATACCTCATTAAAGATCTTGCCAACATTAAGTTTAGTATGTTTCCTACATACCTTTTCAAGGTTTCGAATGCTTCTTTTCCATCTTTGTGGTATCATATAAATTAACTCACCGATTTTTTTATCTTTAAATATATTTTTCATTTTACATGTCCGACGTTTCAGTCTACGTTGACCATTCTCAAGGATTCTATATACAAGGTTTTTTTAACAATTCTAATAAATACTTATTTACAATAACAATTACATCACTTCTATCAAACATAACTAATAATACAATATTCTTTTAAAAAAAAAAAAAAAAAAACACTACCTTAATAAAATTGAGTAACAGGTTTGCTACAAAATTCCCTACATGAACTTTTTCACAACATTATTTAAATCACTAAATAGTTATTTTTTTTTTACGAATGTAACTTTAAAATTCTGGAAAAACAACAGGACTGATCATTAAGGTTCGGCTTCTTTTCCTTTATGCATAATGATTCAATTATATGCAGCCTCGTGTGATTATTGTCTGCATATAATACTTCAATGTTGTCTTCCAGCATTTTTCTACTTAGCCTGCTTTTATGTATGTTCATTGTGTGTTCTTTTGGTCCTCCGGCTGCGAGATGCATCGTAAGTCTGCGTGAAAGTGTTGTCGTCGTAGAACCAATATAGCTCGATTTTAGGAGCTCACAGTCTCCTATAGTGCAATTATATCTGTACACTACATTGGTTTTTTGTAGTTGTGTTTTTTGTTCTAGGCTGTTCCTAATTATCATATTTGCTGTGCAGGAACTGTTGTAGTAAATACTAATATTTAGCTTGTCTGCCGAGTTAACACATGTTGTATTTCTTTTAATTATAGCCTTCAAAATTCTTTCATCCTTTTTATATTCATTAGAGAATTGATTCTTATAATACACCGTTTGTATTCTTCCTTCTTCACCCAGCTGATGCTCTTGATTATTGTTTGAATTTAGATTCTTCATATATTTCCTTAAAATATTGTCGAAGTGTTGGTTACTATAACCATTGTTGACCAATACTTGTTTAATCCTTTCTACTGCTTGGTCGAATAGAGGCCAGTCAGACGATGTCTTGAATGCTCTATGTATAAGTGCCTTAATTGTTCCATCTTTATATCTTTCTGGGCACTCACTTTGTGCATTTAAATAAACTCCTGCATGCGTTGGTTTAACATATACTGATGTTTCATATTTCCTGTAATTCTGGTTTATTCTTACATCCAGAAAGTTGATATTATTGTTGACACTGAATTCCTTTGTGAATTTTAAAACTGATGCCTCTTCAAGTGCTTTTTTTAAACACTCAATTTCTTGTTCGTTATTCACCACTAAGAAGCAGTCATCAACGTAACGGCAGTACACATGGGGCTTGACTATAGATTCTTGTGTTAACACACTATTCTCTACATGGCACATGTAAAAGTTTGCAAATGTTACTCCAAGGGGAGAACCCATGGCAACGCCATCTATTTGATAATATAAGCTCCCATCAATATGTGTAAAAGGATTTTTAGTAGTGCAACTACGAAGTAAACTTTCCAGAATTACTCTTGAAAAGGGAGGAGGAGTTAGAGTCGGATGTTCATATGCTAAATCACAAATAATTTCAATAGTTTTGTCTACTGGAACATTTGTGAAAAGAGATTCAACATCTAGAGAGGCCATGGTTCCTTTAGGCTCAGTGGCTCGTAGTATTTCTAAGAATTCATCAGTGGATTTAAGTAGATACTTAGCAGGTAGGTAAGGAGTAATAATTTTATTTAGTGCTTTAGCAGTACCATAAGTGGGTGTATTAACTTGAGAAATTATATTTCGTAAGGGGTTACCTGCTTTGTGCGTTTTGACATTACCGTATATGTAACCAGGACTAAATTCACCTATGATAGGCTTCAGAATTTTCTCCTTCTTTCCTTTATTAGCTTCTTTAATTAGCTTATTAATCTCAATTTTCAATTTATTGGTAGGGTTTCGAGAAATCTTTTTAAACTTAGTACTGTCTTCTAATATATGGTCTAACTTTTGTTTATACTCACATTTGTCTAAGATCACAAATATATTAGCCTTGTCTGCCTTTCTTATAACAATTTCATTGTTAGTTCGGAGACTTTTAGCAGCTTCTTTCATTTTCTTAGTGAGTACTATGCTGTTATGATAACCTCTGCGTTTAGTTGCTTCAGATTTTAACTGATCCTTTAATTCAGGTTTAATCGTGATGAACTTTTGTTCTTGTAACTCAAGTAACGAATTATACAGGATTTCAAGCTCTGTCTTCTTCCTTATACCATTAAACTTGCTCTTAAAATGGCATCTAGTGCCAAGTGATAAGAATTCATGCTCATTTTCCGTAAGCTTATATTTAGACAAATTCAAATATTTATCCGTTACTTGTGGTATGCACATTCTACCACCATACAATCTATGTAACTTCCTTGTTGTTCTACTAGTAGTTACTCTATGTTCTTGATCATTTAATTCCTCAATTCTTACAAGTATTTCTTCTTTCAAACCTGAGTTATCATTCCATGATTCTAACTCTTTTTTAATATCGGATAGAAATATAAAATATAAATATAAAATTCCATTTTACAGTAAGTAAAATATCTATTTTACTCCGATATTAAAAAAGAGTTAGAATCATGGAATGATAACTCAGGTTTGAAAGAAGAAATACTTGTAAGAATTGAGGAATTAAATGATCAAGAACATAGAGTAACTACTAGTAGAACAACAAGGAAGTTACATAGATTGTATGGTGGTAGAATGTGCATACCACAAGTAACGGATAAATATTTGAATTTGTCTAAATATAAGCTTACGGAAAATGAGCATGAATTCTTATCACTTGGCACTAGATGCCATTTTAAGAGCAAGTTTAATGGTATAAGGAAGAAGACAGAGCTTGAAATCCTGTATAATTCGTTACTTGAGTTACAAGAACAAAAGTTCATCACGATTAAACCTGAATTAAAGGATCAGTTAAAATCTGAAGCAACTAAACGCAGAGGTTATCATAACAGCATAGTACTCACTAAGAAAATGAAAGAAGCTGCTAAAAGTCTCCGAACTAACAATGAAATTGTTATAAGAAAGGCAGACAAGGCTAATATATTTGTGATCTTAGACAAATGTGAGTATAAACAAAAGTTAGACCATATATTAGAAGACAGTACTAAGTTTAAAAAGATTTCTCGAAACCCTACCAATAAATTGAAAATTGAGATTAATAAGCTAATTAAAGAAGCTAATAAAGGAAAGAAGGAGAAAATTCTGAAGCCTATCATAGGTGAATTTAGTCCTGGTTACATATACGGTAATGTCAAAACGCACAAAGCAGGTAACCCCTTACGAAATATAATTTCTCAAGTTAATACACCCACTTATGGTACTGCTAAAGCACTAAATAAAATTATTACTCCTTACCTACCTGCTAAGTATCTACTTAAATCCACTGATGAATTCTTAGAAATACTACGAGCCACTGAGCCTAAAGGAACCATGGCCTCTCTAGATGTTGAATCTCTTTTCACAAATGTTCCAGTAGACAAAACTATTGAAATTATTTGTGATTTAGCATATGAACATCCGACTCTAACTCCTCCTCCCTTTTCAAGAGTAATTCTGGAAAGTTTACTTCGTAGTTGCACTACTAAAAATCCTTTTACACATATTGATGGGAGCTTATATTATCAAATAGATGGCGTTGCCATGGGTTCTCCCCTTGGAGTAACATTTGCAAACTTTTACATGTGCCATGTAGAGAATAGTGTGTTAACACAAGAATCTATAGTCAAGCCCCATGTGTACTGCCGTTACGTTGATGACTGCTTCTTAGTGGTGAATAACGAACAAGAAATTGAGTGTTTAAAAAAAGCACTTGAAGAGGCATCAGTTTTAAAATTCACAAAGGAATTCAGTGTCAACAATAATATCAACTTTCTGGATGTAAGAATAAACCAGAATTACAGGAAATATGAAACATCAGTATATGTTAAACCAACGCATGCAGGAGTTTATTTAAATGCACAAAGTGAGTGCCCAGAAAGATATAAAGATGGAACAATTAAGGCACTTATACATAGAGCATTCAAGACATCGTCTGACTGGCCTCTATTCGACCAAGCAGTAGAAAGGATTAAACAAGTATTGGTCAACAATGGTTATAGTAACCAACACTTCGACAATATTTTAAGGAAATATATGAAGAATCTAAATTCAAACAATAATCAAGAGCATCAGCTGGGTGAAGAAGGAAGAATACAAACGGTGTATTATAAGAATCAATTCTCTAATGAATATAAAAAGGATGAAAGAATTTTGAAGGCTATAATTAAAAGAAATACAACATGTGTTAACTCGGCAGACAAGCTAAATATTAGTATTTACTACAACAGTTCCTGCACAGCAAATATGATAATTAGGAACAGCCTAGAACAAAAAACACAACTACAAAAAACCAATGTAGTGTACAGATATAATTGCACTATAGGAGACTGTGAGCTCCTAAAATCGAGCTATATTGGTTCTACGACGACAACACTTTCACGCAGACTTACGATGCATCTCGCAGCCGGAGGACCAAAAGAACACACAATGAACATACATAAAAGCAGGCTAAGTAGAAAAATGCTGGAAGACAACATTGAAGTATTATATGCAGACAATAATCACACGAGGCTGCATATAATTGAATCATTATGCATAAAGGAAAAGAAGCCGAACCTTAATGATCAGTCCTGTTGTTTTTCCAGAATTTTAAAGTTACATTCGTAAAAAAAAATAACTATTTAGTGATTTAAATAATGTTGTGAAAAAGTTCATGTAGGGAATTTTGTAGCAAACCTGTTACTCAATTTTATTAAGGTAGTGTTTTTTTTTTTTTTTTTTAAAAGAATATTGTATTATTAGTTATGTTTGATAGAAGTGATGTAATTGTTATTGTAAATAAGTATTTATTAGAATTGTTAAAAAACCTTGTATATAGAATCCTTGAGAATGGTCAACGTAGACTGAAACGTCGGACATGTAAAATGAAAAATATATTTAAAGATAAAAAAATCGGTGAGTTAATTTATATGATACCACAAAGATGGAAAAGAAGCATTCGAAACCTTGAAAAGGTATGTAGGAAACATACTAAACTTAATGTTGGCAAGATCTTTAATGAGGTATGTTTAAAAGAAGGTCTGCTCCCAAAGTATACCAATATATATATATATATATATATATATATATATATATATATATATATTAGTTAGTATTAACAGGTGTGTACTATTGCAGGTACAGACGAAAGGATACCTGTACACAGGTAAGATGGCATGTTTATGTGTTTATTGCATGTAATCATTGTGTTTATGTGTTTCACTTATATGCCATAATTATTATAAGTAACCAAAGTTGCTGAGGTTTTCATTACGCTGTTTACTGTTGTTAAGATATTGTTAAGATTGAATGAGAAATGGAAATCAATCAGACATTCAACCTCATGCACTGTTCAAACTCTCTTACTTCCACTGCTCTTCTCAGATAGATGGTGTTCTATTAAGGCTCTGAAACAGTAATTCTCAAAAGGTGTCATAAGATTTCTAGGTGTACTATGATGATTCTGAATAATGTATCCAGACATAACGAAATAGTTATTGTACCCAACCTTAAGCATTATATCTTCTTTTGTGAACGCATCATTAATACAAATGATAAGTAACAGTGATTTTCTTCAAAAGAACAGCTACTTATTGCAAACAGGTTATACGAGCAAAGGAATTGTTTTAATATTTCAATGAAATTAAAAAAAAATGCAAGTTCCCTTCAAATATAGTCTCTTATACCATAAAACGCCACGGCAGGTCAAGTTTACATTTAAATGAGGACAGGAACAAACAATAATAAGGTAAGTTTCATTCTATATATTTTTATTTATTTTTTTTGCATAGAATTGACTGAATAACTAAAATTTTCTGCACAGTTTGCGTTTAGCTATTGACAGACTTCACATTAGCTCACCAACTTCAAAGAGTTTCAGAACCACTACAGAACAGGCTACAGACATCTAATGAAACCATCCTGTAGCAAGTATGTTTCTGAATGCAGAGTACTAATGCAACTTTTATATCAACTTCCATTATTTAAATAGGTAAGTATTTTTATGATCCATAATTATTTAGCATTTACAGTACTACTTCTATTTTACTCTTTCATGAAGCTTATAAGTCTTTGGGGGTTAAAATGGGTTTTAAGGTGTATAAAGAGGTATGATTGTATTCTTATTGTAATTCTACTCTGTATGTGAACTTGTAGTTGTTGAATAGGTATTTAACTCAACATTTACAACATAATTTTTATTCTACCCTGTCATGCAAATCATTATATTTTTGTGGGTAGAAACGCTTTCCAGGTGTGCAAAGAGGTGTTAATATATTCTTATTTTAATACTACTGTGCGTGTCAACTTATGGTTGTTAAATAGGTATGTACTTTATTATCTTTAATTCTACATTAAAGGAATTCTTTTGATTTTACTCTAATGTGACTTAAATATGCTTTTATGATTATAACCACTTTTCAGTTGTCCAATATGGTATGATTATATTATTATTATTTTATATTTATTGTGTACGTGAAGTTATAGTTCTTAAATAGGTATGTGCTTTATGATCTTTAAGATTACATTAGCAAAATTATTTCCATTTTTCTCTATCTTTTGATATATATGCCGTAGTGGGTTCAAAGGCTTCTTAGGTGTAAGAGATGTGTATGTAGGTTAGTGCATGGATGATATTGTGTGAAGTAATTCTTTTCAGAAAATATCTTTTTGATGCTAAACAGCTCATTAAAAGCAATAATATTTTGCCAAAAAGTGGAACAAAAAATTAGCAATTTACACAAAATAATCTGTGAAATTGTAATTTATTTATTTATTTTTTTTTTTGGTATAAACTAAAGTGATTTTCAACGAGTTTGATATTATATATACTTATACGTTGGTGTTGTTTAGGCTACTTTAGATTTTTATTTTACTAGAATTAATTAAATAGATCATCATAATCCATTCTATGTTTTCTAGATAAATTTGTCTGTCTATTATTACTAACATAGTGAGTTTGAAAACATGTATCATGGACACCTTCACTCTTCAAGAAATAGCCCAGAGTAATTAATTTTTCTTAAAGGCTTCTCTATTTTGACAGCTAATTATTGATAACAGGCATTGAAATTTCTAGTACGTTTTCTATTTCTTTTTAGAACACACAAGTTTGCATCTATTATTCAATATTTTATCATTCCTTCTTTTTTTTTGACTGTATTTTCTAAGAAATTAATTTTTAAAATGTAGGATACGATTCTTCAGCAAATTTGCTGTTCAATCAATGCCATCTCTCACTGAAAACGATAGGAAAATTATTGTCTTCCTGACAGAAATTTTCATTTATAATTCAAATATTTTCCATTAATGTAAATTTTAAAATAGTTTAAAAATACTTACAAGTTATAAAAAAATATTTTTTCACAGTATTTTTGATACTCTAATTTTTACAATCAGCATTGGTAAATAACATAATTCTTTTATTTTAATATGAAAATGAAATAATGATATTTATCCATGCTGAATTTAATATTTTTTTTTATTTGATGTATTTCTCAAATAATCAAAAAATATGAAGCTTTATTAACAATTCATTTTACTCATACAATTTGAATTCAGTAAATATTTATTCAGTAAATATTTATATTCAGTAAATATTTATCGTAAAACATTTTTCGTGTGACGAAAATATGGGATTGAATTAAGGCTATTTGATTTTATTTTGACTATTCAAAAATGATAGAACTTTTTTTCCACTTTTACTTTGGTCCACTATTGAATTAAAGAATTTCAAAGACATCTTACTGATTTAATGTGTAACTTATAATAAATGCCGAATAATAAGTAATGTTCCATTTCAAATGTATATATAATTACAACCACATTCTTTATTTATAAAAATGAACTATAAATATTTTTTAGGGTAATAATCATACCAGTTACAGTTAATGTAATTTCACTGGAATGTATGATTCTGAATGGAACAAACAGTCCATAACTATAACTTAAAGCTGCCTCTTGTCGACTGTCTTCGGAGGATAATAAATATTCTGAAACAGCAAATAAATGAGTAATAATAAATACGGGTTTGATATTTATGATATTCAGACATACGTACATAGTGAATATAAAGACGAGAGAACTGAGTCCTGCAGAAGCGAAGAAAACATATAGTGTGTTGTTGGGTAATAGCTTACTGTACAGAAGTGCATATGTAGGAGAGGCAATGAAAGGTGAAGAGGCCTCCATCAGAGATGTAAGTGAGAAGAGCTTGCCTGTAACAAAAATATTATTTGTCAGTCAGGATTTTGTAACTAACACATCAATACACACATACCCGTCCTATGCATATGCAAAAGATGCTAAACACACATAATAAGAAATGGGAAAAAAAGTCTAAGATCTTTCATCTGTAACAATCGGTCTTAGTCAGAGTCAAAAACCCTCACGTGTTTATTGTGAAATCTTGTTGTATATATATTTAGATTTCGTTAATTTTTTTCTGGATCCTAGTGAATTTAGAAGTGTATAAAAATAAACTTTTTGTCCAGGATAGACAAATGTACTTGGTTCCTTCCAATAGGCGCTTGTATTTATTATGACGCATGTAATAAATTCTTACAATATTTGTATCAATTAATACCAATATAAATGAATAAAAATTTAACAATTTACAAATTTGACTATTTGTAAGCTAAAGAACATTGCATAAGAAGAAAGACTGTATTGAGTTCCTAATAATTCTATTACTAATCAATGGTATGTGAGAAATAGAGGCTGCTGAATCATTGATGAAAGCAGTGAAGAGTGGACTGATGTTGAAAGAAAGCTGGTTTACGCCAACCTACGAAAAGATGGCGTAAAGGAATTTGCAAAGCTATAGAACTAGATATAACATGCCTTCACTTCTCTAGACAAATTTTCTAGAGTTCGTATCTGTTGTTTCAATTGTTCAATACATCAAATAACAATTCACTAAATTGGTTTGCTTGGACTAGTTCATGATGACACCAAAACAAGATGGAAATAAACCATATAGTTTTTTTATTGCAACGAATATTCTAAAGAATATAAGGTAGATGATAGTATCTTGAAGGGCATTATCATGGTCAATACTGAATGTGTAAACCCCGAATACTAGCTGAAACTAATTACGTATTATAAATGTTTGAGAACAGCAAACATGGTAATTGGAAATAAATTGCTGCACAAAGCCAAACTACAACGAGCTAATGTATTTTACAGATATAATTGCATCCTAGGAAGCTGTATGTTCCTTAAAATTAATTACATTAGGTCTACAAAGGAAATGTTATCAAGGAGTTAACTAAGCACCTTGCTGCAGGTGATCCTAAAAGCATGCAGGAGAGTCGTTGGCATGAAATTAAGCAGGCAAATTTTGACTAATTATACGGAATAAAAAATCAAGAAACTGACGTTAGCCGTCACCAAGTAATAAAAGGGCTCCCGATATTAGAAGAGCATGAATGGCCAAATCAACATCGTCACATAATGATTCAAGTCTTGTTTAAGAAGATAGAATGTTTTAACATAATACCCTAGGCCTTCTGTCGGGTGCACTTTGTTACGAGGCGAACAATTTTCTCTCTAAGGTTTTATGTCACTCTTTATTGTAGTAGTCAACCACATAAATTATCTACTTTAAGAAAATAATATTAGTTCAAATACATAGAAATCGATTAGATTGATGCTTAATGTACCAAGGTCTTCTGGAGAAACAGTATTTGCCAATTCAGAGGCGACAGTTGGCGTTATCAGTGCATTGACCTTGGCCATTCCAGAAGCAATCCAGTAGACGACCGGGTCCTTTGAGAGCCCCCGTACAATCTGTGCTCCAAAGAGAATCACACAAGAACTCATGATTATTTGAGAGTTTGCCATATTAAACAATCCTCTTAGAATAATCATCCCCACGAGAGGACTCAGAACTGAAACATATATTTTACTTATATATTAACTAGTAAAAACTTGTCAAATGTAATTATAATAGGCTGAATGTAAAAAAAGTTAAGTATAACACTAGTTAATTATAGGAGAAGATGTTTTATGGTTCAACATGTTGAACTATTTTCCTAGGAATGTATCAATCACATTTTGAAGTGAAATGGGTACTTCAAGAAATTTATTAGTCTGAGAAATTGTGCTCTAAATTAATCTCATGTATCCTGAATAGCCATACATTGTGTTAGTTTCTTAGATTACATGCCACTTAAGATTCGTGAAGTTTATGCAGGAAAACACCTTACTGCATCCTCACAAATTGCATTTCACTGTTTTTTCCAAACAATAAACATGATCCTAGCTGTAGTTCATTCTTTGATTACATCGTAAAGATTGTCCATCAATGAGACTTGAAGTTATACACTAGTAGAATTTGATAAATAGGCGTATTTGAATGTGCAAGAAGTTCATTACCATTTTTTATATCAACACAGTTACTTATTCAAATTTCCTCTCCTGGTTATTATAAAAATATTAATTATGAATTCATTATAGTGTTCCTTAGATCAAGACATAGCTATATTTTCAATTTCCCTTTAATAAATTTTGCATTAATAATAAATTCCATAAATTTTCTTAAATACAAAACTGTAATCATGAACTTAGAATACATAACCAGATATATTTCTCGAAAAATGTTAAATATTAAATTCAATATAATATAGTATGCATATCTATAATATAGATTTCACGAAAAATGAATTCACGTTTTTTTTAAATTTTCATGGATATCTGCTTGTTAAAATAATGAAGGTCTGTATTAAAAATTGATTGCATATGTGCTTGATGATATGTCTACATGTCTGTGAGATCAATATAAATCGAAAAGTAAATTGATTGTTAAAAATTTTCAACATACGTTTAATTAAAGTAAAAGTGGATGTAAACCATTTCAGATTTTTTAAAAATTTTCTTTTAAGTCAAGTGTTGACTTGTTTAAAACTGCATGCTATTTGTATCTTAATGTTCAAACTTTCCGAAGTAAAACATTATGCCTTTTTCCACACAATAAAAAAAATGAACAAGTAATGTTATAGAAACATTGGTCTTGTAACAGATTTATACTTTTTTCACTACTTTCATAATATTTTGTTAAGTGCATTCTCGCAAAGTGCATTTCACTGTTTTATCTAAACAATAATCATAATCCTAGCTCTAGTCATTCTTTGATTACATCGTAAAGATTGTCCATCAATGCTGACCATCAATGAGACTTGAAGTTATACACTAGTAAAAGTTGATAAATAGGCGTATTTCTTATACAATTTTTCAATACGAATTTAATTATTATGATAATGTATTTTGTAATGAAGTTTGATTATTACCTGACACTGAAGTCATAACTGCTGAAAACATGTTGAAGTCACCCAAAGTCCAGGAAAACTCAGTTTTTCCTATGAGATATAGCACTGAATGTTCCCCTATAAAATATATTTTTTTCTATTATAACGTTGTTTGGAAATCAATTATTCATACACAAATTTATTACTATCTAACGGAATGATTTTATATTCTTAAACATTTTCAGAAATATAAAACAATAAACTTGAAGAAAGTATGGTGTTTTCATATATCACTCAAAATATGTAACTAATGTAATTGATTTTGATGCATGATATAAACTGTTTTGTTCTGAAAAAGACAGTTTTAGTTTCACCTTTGTTGCCAAAAAAAAAAATAAGAGATATTATAATTTCGAAAAAGTAATTCTTACTAATCATTTGTATAGACAGAATTTCTAAAATATCAGAATATGAAAATAACTTTTCATGTTTTATTATTATCAAAACCCATGCAGATATATTTTTTGCAAGATATTGATTGCTATATGGTTATTCAGTTAACGCAAAAATAATTATCGAAAACACAAAATACATTATAATATTCTTTCTGTTACATATATTATTGCAGAACTAATTATTCAGCTCATCACTAAAAACTGTGTTTTTTCGGCATTATTAGATAGTGTGACCTGCATCATGTTTACAATCTTACAAAACCAATTATAACTGATATTTTTGTAATTGAAAAATGTATGTTCTTGCCAGTGAATACTGCTATCCAGTTTATGCTATCTTAAAATTTCAAGGACCTATAGTTAGCAGTCTATAAAAAAAAAGTTATATAAAACCATATTTAGCCAAAAGTGAATTTTTCAGTATATAGTTCTAGCCAAAGACAATAGAGCACAACTACAAGTATGAGACATTAATCAGTAAAATAAAAATTTGATCTGTCAAATGGTGGGCCTCTAACGTGTCAAAACGTTTACAAAAATACCTATTTCTTCATCTCCAACACACACACATACACACACACACACACACACACACACACACACACACACACACACACACACACACATACAGAACATCAAGAAAACATCATCAATAAAAGGAAAACTCAAAGGTTGAATAGACTTTCAATAATATCCGCATAGCTTCTTTATTATAATTTCTGTACCTTAGTTACAGTGAGGCAAAAATAAAATATTTATAATACATAGTTTCCAATTACTATTGCTTAATGTGTGCATGAATAATCAATATTTATCACCATATCCTTTATAAATATTTCAAGAAATATTAAATATTATCTATTATTATTGATTTATACTACACTTGAACTCTCATTATACCCAACGATCCCAATTATCAGTTCAGTTATTGAATTGCCGATGTTTTCGTTGTTATTTCCCACATAATTCCTGCCTGAATTTATTGATTGACTCCTGTAATTGCGTCTTCTTCTCTCTAACCTTTACAAGGATTTAACAAGCCTGACTTGATTACTCTACTTTGCTCAAACCACAATTTCCAGAATCAAATTTCCTCTGTAGTTAATGGAGAAAGTAACTGAATAACTATATAGAAGAAGTAATAGCATTATTTAATGATTTTATATTTGATAAACTTTTTTTAAAATATATATTTTTCATTTCTTAATTGCTTCATTATTAATTGTTCATTTATTCTTAAATACCTTACGTAAAGTATAGTGATATTAACAAAAGTTGATATTGACGTTTTGAAAAAAATTACGTTTTGATGTACACAAAGTCCATTCGTAACGGTTTTTTTGATTATATCTGTTTGAGCCTGTGAATGAGAGTTTTGGCAAAAAACTTTGTGTTGACGCCAATAACGTTATATTAAAATTAATGTAAAGAAAACTGCTTCTGATGAAGCCCATATTTCCTTGCTTAATCAGTACAGAGCATCTGGTCTAAGTCTAGAAAAATCATTATTTTTTGCATTAGGTAATAAATTATGTATATATTTATTTTTTCTTTTTTACTTTATCTTATATTTTTCTTTTGTTTATTTATTTTTGTAATCCTCTATGTATTTCTAATATATTTACTTAATTCATTTATTACTTTATTAATTTTATTTTCTCTATGTTTTATACTGTTACTTAGTTTTATTTTTTAGGTACCTTTATACCTCTTTTTGATCACTGCCTAATTAATTTATATTCTTCTTCATATGTCCTTAGTTATCACCAAATCTTTCTAACTTATTTATTTCCTTATATAAGTTTTTCTTTTGGTCAATTCTCTGAGTTTTCAATTTTTTTCACTATACTTCTAGAACACCCAGCTCTGGCTACCCAGCTCCAACCGTCATTTCATTGTGCGATTAATCGCAATCCTTTCTCCCCTGTAAACTGGTGAAGAAGTCTTCATCATTAAACATATTCAGAGTTACCAAAAGTTCTAGAAACTTTAACCAACCAGGTTAACAAGTATTTATTACTTTTTAGTTCACTTGCTCTCTGACGATGTGTTGATGAAAGGCCTTAGAGCATTGTTTCCAAATTAGTTTCATTGTGGTAAATTCTACCATCTATTACATCCAGTGTTATTTTGATTATTATTCATATATATATATATATATATATATATATATATATATATATATATATATATATATATATAAACATGTATAGAATAAAATCCTATTCAAGACACCCAAAAAAAAGCTACTATATTTTGATTATGCTGTCATCAAGTAAAAAGGATGGAGCTATTTCAAAGGCAAGTGGGAACTATACCTTTCTTTTTTAATTAATTTGGTGTGTTACACCATTTGTTTTTTAGAAAAAGTGTATTCTAAGTATTCAATTTAAAGAAATATTAAGATACTTTTTTTGATTAATATTTTTTATTTGTTTCTTGCTAATTGAGGAAACTGTAAGAAGATTAAAGATTACCAGTTGTACTGCGGAACAATGTTCAAATCACTTTCATAAATTTTCCAATGATATAAAATGATGTGATAATATTATAAAAGAAAGTGTAAACTTAGATAATGCAATATATGCATATCAGTTGTTCAATGGAAATGTTGTACCTAGGTTTAGGATAAAATAAAAAAAAAATAAGGTAAAAATAATCAGTCGATAAAAATAAGCTTATCAAAATGCTTTTAACTTATAGATTTACTCTGCTATACTTTTATCTAATGACACCATAATAATATAGTTTCTGTATAAATATAGTTTAATTTATATAGGAATAATTAGGGTTGAGAAGTTTGACTCGATTTATATCTGGTGTATCGTTGTCATGTAAACTTCTTTTTATCCCTCGTCTAGTAAAACTGGACAATTATTTCGATATTAATACAATTATATTGTTGATGGGCGCTTTATATCAAATACAAAAAAATTACAGACTGACGGAGGTAGAGATCGAACCAATAGGCGTGTGTTGAGTGGCGTTCTTAGAGAGACTGGCCAAATAATGCAGACATAGTATTAGAGATTAGGAAGAATCCTTTAAAATCTTGTAGTATTAATCCATGATATATCTGACCGACGCGTGACGAGAGTTTTATTTGCAATGTTGAATATAACTGTGTGATAAATTATATATATTACAATAAAAGCATTTACATGTAATTGGACAGAATTTGACATTTATTGAAAGTATTTAGAACTAAAGTTCTGGTTTTATTAAAACAATATTAATATGCCTACAATTCAAAAGAAAATATTAGAATTCATATTAAAATAACAATTATACTGATATTAAAACATGCTTGTTATCACTGATGGAACAGAACAAATGAAAATAATTCCGACTAGGAAGTTAAAAACCTGATAGAAGAAGACAATTTGAATTTGAGGAAAAAATATCTATTAAATTTGATGCTTAAAAGAAATACATATGGGATAAAAAATAGAATGGATCCAGAGTTGCCTACACTCAACTTTGCTATAAGTAAACAAAATATGAAACTTCTTTGGTGTATAATAAAAAATGTCTCATTTATATATAATATAAAGTCTAAATGTGAGATGTTTATTAGTGTTTCTTTCTGGAGGTAGTACATATAGGGGAATGATCCAGTTATCAATATACAATATACTCATCTACCTAACCAAACATACAAAGGCGTACAAAATGACAGATTTCAGGCAAAAAACCTGACAAAATATATGTTGAAGACTTTAATATGTGTTGATTTACTAAATGATAATTCATACTTTCATAATTACTATAATTTACTTATGGCAAAGTAAAAATAAATTGTGGTTGTTCATCTTTGATGGTATTTTCTAATAACATTATAATTAGAATTAGTAATAATACATTCCGTCATACCTCGTAAAGTCTCTGAAAAGCTCGACCGGTTTCGGGTCCGCCTGGATCCCATCTTCAAGAGCACCTAACTGACTGTGAATGTTGTTTCCCTATAACCTATATATAGCATCTACATTGTGTAATCAGTGTTGTGTGTGTAGGTAACATTAAAGACTACACCAACAACACAAACAGATCAAACTATGCACACCACTTAAACAAATTTGGACAGAACCCAGACAGTATCGAAAACACAATGGACTTACTTCAGACGGGACAAAAAGGACAACGAATGAACATACAGGAACAAATAGAAATATATAAACATAAAATGACAGACAATATAATAAATGAACAAACAACCACCAAACCGACATTTTAACAAAACCACTAATAACATTTAAAAGAAAACAAGGAACTGGAAATAGATAATGAAATAAGCAATAAAAAAAAACATAGCAATTAAAGAAATAGGAAAAAAAAATTACCTACACACATAACACTGATTACACAATGTAGATGCTATATATAGGTAGGTTATAGAGAAATAACATTCACAGTCAGTTAGGTGCTCTTGAAGATGGGATCCAGGCGGACCCGAAACCGGTCGAGCTTTTCAGAGACTTTACGAGGTATGACGGAATGTATTATTACTAATTCTAATATTACTAACCTCAGTGGAACTAACCCATTAACTATATTTAACATTATAATTATTTAAATACACGTTCGCAGTTGAATGTATTGATTAAACTAACCTAAGGAAAAAACAGAAAGAGACTAGCACACGAATTGGTAACTAAATTTCTTTATTCCGAGGAATAAAATTCATGAGATATATTTATTACTTTTGAATCTTATCGACTTACCTAATTGTGTTTCTTATACTTATGTTTTGGGAAAATGGACTGTTCGGTCAGAAAAATTAGATAATTATCCTTTTTTTTTCTATTAGTATCATCTCTCATTTGCAAAATTATAAAATAAAAGACTTTAAATAGATTAGTTGCAACACGTGGAAAGGAAAGAAATATCAGTGTTAACAGTTGTGATAGTGAAATTGAAGAGGCAGAAGGGGTGTTACTCGTTTCGTTATAGCCGTGTCACAGTAAAGCTTGCTCTCACAGCCGACTTGATTAAGTAGATGTGATAAATGACTGCCTTCAACTCACTTGATATTCACTCTTCGTTTAGACTTTTGTACTAATCCACAAGCTAATGTCTCTGGGTAGTTAATTGGGTAATTCTAAAAGGACAACGTGATCGTCTTCGTTTAATTACTTCAAATTCGTTAAGTGTGTCTTTTTTTTAATCTTCCCTTGATGTAATAGAAGAATTAACTTTATAATTTTAAATTGATTGTTAATTTAGTAAATAGTTTTAAATTAATAATATTATTACCATAATTTATAAATTCATTGTTGAAGAGCACGTTCTACTTTTCTAAACATTTAGAAAAAAACATTTTGTCATTTGCTGACAAAATTCTACAAAATACATTTAAAGAGATATATGTTTCGGATATAAAGTATACAGAGAGATTTAACTAATAATGTCTCTTACTTAACTGTCTATGATGTGACATTACAGTTTACACAAACTGTTTACACCAAGAATTGAAATCTTTTCATACTGCAGCTAATGTAAGTTCTGTAATAGTGCCAACATTTCAACATTCGATAAATATTAATTTTGTGAAAAAATATTTTGTTTAAAATCACAGTGGATGAAAAAGGATAAAACTTTGGCACTTTTTTAAAGACGTACTCATATCTCTGTATATTCTACTTTGATCGTCACAAAAAGCATAATGCAACTTCACATATCATACATAAAACGTGATAAACCTATTTTCTGTAAATATAAAGAAATGAAAATACATATTTATTAAAGAATCATAACATGAACATAAATATCAACAACACCACATTAAAAAAATGAAAGCAGTATAAAAGTTTATTTTTGTAAAACAATGAAAAATTGCACAAAAAGATACAACAGTCGAAATTTAGAGTGAACTTGAAACACCTGAATAATTACCTAATAACTTAACAATAACATTCCTACAGCAACGTTGTGCTTTATTCTTCTTCATAATTATTGGCTATAATTCTAGTAAATGTAAAATTAAAATTACGACTTTCACTGACAGTATGTGCAACTTATGCAGTTGAATTAAATTTGTGTATCTCTATGCAGTATGAACGTTTGGGCAACAACTCTTAAAAAATGGGTTTCATTCTCCAACATTATCATTTTTACAATGTTTGTAGTTTATTGCATAAAGAATATTACTTTATAACTCTTTTAGAAACCTCCCCACTTTCATGTTTGAAAACATGTATTTTATTTTCCTCTTGTTATGAAAGGTAAGAAATACTCTAGATTATTATTTTTAAATAATTTTTATTTGATTATAGCAAACTATAAACAAATGGAAATTAGAAAAACTGTCTTTATTAGAATGATTTGAGGGAACATTAAGTTACCTTAAGTATTTCAACGAATTAAGTTGCTTGGGTAGTTATTTTCGTTTAATTAAACCTACAGTTATCTCTTATTTTGCACAAAGAAACATAGATTTCTGATATTGAACACTTTTTACTTAACTATAAGTAAAGTATACCAGTAGTAAAAAAGATTATCTCTTGTTTTTGATGAATTGAGATTGAGGTCCTCAAAGTCGTTTGATGAGGTTTTATTTTGATAATGTCCGTGTGTGTGTGTGTGTGTGTGTGTGTGTGTGTGTGTGTGTGTGTGCTGCGTACGTGCATGTGTGTCTGTGGTATGTGGGTGAATGGGTAGGTACACATCCATATTTGTCGGATTTGTTTACATTGACTTCAAAATTTTTTGAGTAAAACCTCTGAAATAAAATTGATGTTTATAGGTTTAATTAAAAAATGGGAAATTATTTAATGACCTAATTTGGGATATCAAGAGAATAAAGTTCTTACAAAATGTTTGTAAAAAATCAAACATTTAATTTCTGATGCTTCCAATGGTACGATGGATATATCTAACAAAATGCTATAATCGATCGATATGTTCCACTCTTAAACAGAACTTAATAACAGACATAAATTATCTTGTGTTTATGAATCTTGTCAATCTTTGAGTAATTTTGACGTATAAATAGTAAACTCTTTCGTTCTATATAACAAAACGGTTACTTAGTTTAAGCTAACTTTCTGACACTGATAGTGATAATATTTGATGACACTGACATTTTTCCGGCAAAATAAAAATATTTTGATATCTTAACAAGAAAACATCGGCTTATATCTTTAGTGTAGAAGGAAATCAAATAAATGACACCAAATGTAAAAGATCCATTTGCTATGAATGGTTATAGATGGCCATGTAAAAGATTTACTGGCTATGGGAACAAAAGTCAGTTCTCTTGTAAGAAATTATTTCGATGCACGAAATATTCACATTGCCTGTACAAAAGTTTTATTGCTGTTACGGTAACGCCAATTATGTTATATGCAAGAGTTGAGTGATATACGAAAATAGTTTTCTTGACTAATGTTTATGTAAGGTGTAATTAACTGTACACGAACAATGCAAACTCTGTCTGGAAGTGGGGGGAAACTTTGATTGCATTGCTATTTACTTAAAACGAAGCAATCAAGTTGAAGAGGAAAGGATTTTTGAAAATACATATGAATAACCATACGAAGAGAAATTTTTATGTATAATAATGGAATTAAAATTGAAAACTAATATTGAAAAGGAAAAATGGAACTAAAAGAGTCACATACGATAGCACTGGTTAAGAGTTCAATGAGCACCATCAATCTCGGTAGACTATAATAATAGTGACTTGTCTGATAGTTATGTGTCAATGGCTTACAACTTGTAATTGATGAAATTTTTATAGCCACAATTTAACAAATTCAGTCATTAAATTGATAATCTTTATGTCAATGATACTTTACTGACGTAAAATTAATTAGTTGTAAAGAAATTAGAAATTATTTTCATATTACTTATAGAAATGCTGATTGTTTGTCTCTCCAAATCGTTTTACTAAGTTTAGAATATAATTAGCTTTTATAGTTATAGCATGGGCAGAAGAGTGAATATGAGTTATTTCAGTACAGTTAAGCTTATGAGAACCAATTAATAGAACAATGCATTTTTTAACTCTTATAATTTCCACATATGAAATGAGAGAGTTGCATCTTTTGTTTTCACATATATACATTTAAAACCACTTTGATAGTTCATGTAAAATAATTAAAAACAAATTATGGATGTTTATAAATGAAAAATAAATAACGTCAATATTGAATTTTAATAAATTTTGCTTTGCTTCTGAGTTCAATATTGCAATAGTTCGGCAATTCCACCAAGACTATTTATAATGAAACAGTAAGTAGCTAATCAATTCATATAATCCACTGAAAACGCTACACATCTGTGTAAAATGTCGTTAAATGAAACTTAAAAGTCTTGAAAAGAACCTGAATATATAGGAAGTCGTAAAAGTGATAAATCACATAACACTTCTAATGAAGGGAAATATTACAAGTATAAATTGAAAGTATTACTGGAAGCTACAATGACTGATTTCTATTCAGGAAGAGATCAATATTTTTATGTAACCATGTAAAAATTGTTTTCGTTTGGGATTGTGTCATTTTTCAACAGTACCATTTACTCAGCTAGTAAGTTATGCATTAGTTCTATTAACAAATATGAAATCATTTTCATATTCATCACATGTAAAAATTTTAATTATATTTGAGCCCCATTAAATATGTTAAGAGAGTAAATGGAACGAGGCCCTTTTAGAGAATAGTGTGAGGAATGATATTAGAGCGTCATCTGATAATTACCAATTACGACGTTCCATCCATTTTGGTATTCAACATCTTCTTTCTGCAATACATCCCGGGCATTCGTTATCATTCAATCGAATGCCATTTATTATCTTAAAATAACATTTGCACCGTATCCCTGTACACCCAGTTTTACTTATTATGAACTCGATGTCGTTAATTATCTAGAAATGTCATCTCCCTCTATCTATACAATTTAGGGTATGATCAATGATACAGAGCACAAGATTAGTTCAGCGAACATTGCTACATCTTTCTTGCTCTTCTGAAGTAAGAAAACTTATTAAAAATTAGCAGTAAAAGAACTATCAATTCTGGTAGAGGAAGATGTATTCGAAGCAGTGTCTACCGTAATATTGGATATGCTAAACAGTAAGCCACTTGCTTCAGAGTGCCAGCACTTCTATCTTCTATTAGCAGTTATAACTTCATAATTGTCACACGAGTGATAGTAATAGTGGATGATAAAGTGCTGAAGAAAGAAGTTCCTTGTTTAATGTTCTAAATCTATTTACTAACCATTGGAATAATGATTTAAAAACATACTCCTGACTTCATGGACAGAACAACTTGCTATCTAACGATACTTTAGGAAACTTTTTGAATGATGCTTAAAATGTAATTGTGACTTATTAAATACTTGTTTACTACTTTAAATTAACAAAAATTGTATTTGTCAACATTCTAATGGTGATAAATTGGTGATGAATGAGAGACTAAAATGATTTTCTGGACCAGCATAAAAGTAATCGTGTCTTCTACAAAAGACTGATCCAAAGAAAAAAAATAACACCTCAATAAAGAGATAAAAAAATAATGTAAAAATACTAGACTATTCTAGCATAGATCAAAATTGAGTGTAGAGTTTGTAGTCAAAATGGAGTTGCGTACAAACAAATACAACCCCAGTAAAAATATATTTATTTATTGATCAACGTCATAAAAGTAAAAATAGCAAACCAGTAGTTAATTGAACCAGTAGTTTTTAGTCAATCAAGCCCGGTAGATTTGTGAGGTATTTCTAAATTACAAAGTGCCAACAACATATTTATAAGTGTTTTTTCTTGGATAAAAAAGGTCCAATTTATCTTTTTACTGCTGATAACATCAAAATGTCCATCAATAGTGTTGTTTATTTATAAGGATGGTGCGTCCAATTTTGATAATCATTTAATGTAGCATTTATCTAAGATATGAATGATGATAATAATTTTTAAAGATATTTGTCTATTATCAGCTGTAATATATTCTTAAGAATAGAGAACTCAACTTGGAATCATGGCAACTTGGTTTCATGATTGTATTTGTTTATATCAATTCCTAAATGTTGTTATCACAATTCAACCAAATAATTGATTAAACCGTATATAAAAAAAATAAGTACATTAAATTATTTTAACTAATTAGTAAAATATATAACATTATTAGTACTCTGGAAAATAGTTCAAGAGCAGAAAGTTTCAAAATTCCAGTACCTGATTGTCTGTGTTGTTAGGAGAGGACATTACATCGTCTTCACTTTTTGTCCTAGTTTGTTTAAATGATTGCAGAATATTCATAAATAACTACGATATACATAGTTACACATTTTATTCAATTATGTGGTATGTATGTAATAACCTATAATCATGGCATAGTTTATATTTTTGATTAAATCAAAAAAGCATTCTTACAACAAACACTTAAGAGTCGAAGGGAAGTAATTTACAGTAAAATAGAATTCTGCTTACTGTTGATATTAAAGAGAGAATAGATAGGTTTTAAATTTATTTGGCAGTTTTATTTATTTCATGATTATATTTATGAAGTTATATAACAATATTGTTAATTACATGTCAGAATTATACCCACTGGAGAGATTAGAGATCACAGAATCCTACGGATTATGTGCATGCTTCTAATAAATACAATGTGAAGGAATGTGTTCCCAGCACTGTTTAATTAATCGGAAGGCAGAAATTCAGAATATGTGTCACGTCATTTTCATATTACAATAAATAAACATGTAGAATGGGCTGACGCTAACTTAACAATTAGCAAATATATTACTCAGCTCAATAAATGTTAATTTTATTTTGGATTTACTTTAAGATGAAGACTGAATTTTCAAACTCAATTAAGATAATGGGGGAATCAAACAAATGAGTTCAATTGTCCTAATGCGACTATATCCATCGCGTTGGTGATTGTAATTTCAGTGGTTAATATTTAACATATTAGTTTCGCAACATTATTCATCTTTGTAAATAATATTTGGGAAATTGAAAAGTTGTTACCATAATATCATAGTATCACTATCAATAAGGGAATTTACTCATATATTAAAATAATAATTAATCATCTAATTATGTATTCTATTTAATTAATATTTACTTCATTTGATATTTTACTTTAAAATTAATGTTAAATTTGTTAGTATTTTGAAAGTACAACATTTATAATCAATACTAGTTATGATTTTTAATACAAGAACAAAGTTAAACATATAATTTTGGTTTTCTGTTCTTTTCCTTACATTGCTGTTTTTTATTCCTATCGTTTTTTCTTTGGAAAAACATGTATTTTTCAATGATATTTGAGGTATTCATAATTTTTTAAATATTTATATATTAAATGACAAAATGTATCATCCATATGTCACGGATGGGATAGCGTAAGGTTGCAAAATATTAGTCTATAAAGTATTATATATAATAAAGAATATAGTATCAAATTACCTTCAAAACTACATCTAAATGAACAAACTTTGACCTAGCATATATTATCATGTTGTCTATTCCATTGGCTCTCCTCTCATCGCAAGAGGTTAAATGCTCTAGGTGGATAATCTCTCCTTCATTGCAAACAGTATCTGTTTACAATCTTCCAGATTCAAATTCAAAAAATATTTTAATACAGGACTTATATACACAATCGATATGTACAAATTCTAAAATTATTTCTAATTAATATTACTTTGGTTTCATATTAAATTCAATATTTCAACCCTCTAGAATTAGTAGTTAGAGAACAGAAATAGTTTATGGAAATATATATTAAAATTACGCTACAGTGGCAATAATTTTTTATAATACCAATCTGATTTGACAAACGTCTTAAGAAACTTTTAGAAACAAAATCTTTAGTCCCAGTACCCGTTAGAATGACATAGAACAGAATGAAATTGGACAGTACTGCCATACAGAGGAGAGTACATAAACTAACACGAGCCAACACATTAGTGGTGCATAATGCTCCAAGTGGCAAATGATTGAAAATTGTATTTGGAATATTTATATTTGACTACGGTTAGTAATATCGCATGCTTTATCATAAATCATGCATATTTATCATAAATGCAGCATTATTTAATATTTTAGTTCTTATACTTCATTCAAGTTTGATGGTTAAATAAATAAGCTTTCCATGTTTAAACCATGACTAAATTATCCACATTGTCAATAACTAAACTTCATTGTCTGCAAGAATAATAAGAGTTATGAGCTCAAAAATATACTCATCTAGCACACCAATAACTGTTTTACCTTTTGAGATATAATATTAATTGTTTTTATAGCTCAAAGTTATATTCAATATTAGTTGTATTGGTTTTATTCTAATATGTTCTGTTCTGTTTTGCATGTTTTCACCATACATTCTTAAGTTTTAATTCTCTACTGCGCCATAATATCTTTTAATATTAACACCTTTAATATAATTTTGATTAATTTAACTAATTAATATAATTTTGTATTAAAATTAAATTATAGTTTAAGGTGTATAATTGTCAAATCAATAGCTGATCGAATTTTAACTAAACTATACAGAATAAAATTCTTGAGCACAAAAAAATGTTCTACAGTTTAGTGTTGTCAGTTTTAATTCCAGAAGGCTTTAAAAAAGATATTATTAATTTGAAAATAGTTAAATAAATCAAAATGAGCGTAGGTGTAATAATTCTTAGTTAAATAAAAAGTTGATATCTTACAATATTTGGATGATTATAGTAAATGAGAAACTTTTTACATAACTGTAGTCAGCTATTTAAAGTACGGTATATACTGTCCTAATGATAACGTTTTATTAGAACAACTAATAGAACATCCATAAAAAATCCTACTGATATGTATAACTGTGGCCACCGCATGTAGGATTTTTCTGGTCTAATGTTTCTCCAGTAACTGTAGGATAAAGTCTATATGTCCATATTATCAGATAAAGGAAAATATCTACTGCCACGGTATCTAAGAATACAAGTATAACCCAAGAGATAACTGAGAACAAATTCAAGTAATAATTAATATGATTTAATATTATACTGTTGTCACAAATTTTCAATCAGGATATTAATTTTCAGTTTATGCCTCATGCCTGCGGTTTCGCATGCACGTGCATAATCAGGCTGATAATGGTTGTTCCAGCTATGTCCGAAGAGGAAGAACTAGTTATTTTCAATGTCTACTTAAAAATAAACAATAAAGTTCTTGAATATGAAAACTTGAAGTCACTAACTTCAAATAAAATTTAAAAATACCATCAATTGTACAGTAATAGCTTCTCATCTGTGCTGCTATCGTTCATAATCGAGAACGGCCAATGAACGCCCTATTAGATCAGCATTTCTGAAACTGTTTTCCTTCAGGGCGCAGTTATGAAATCACGACGCTTTGAGGCGCATCATTGATTGTAAAATAGAAAGTTTAGCCCTGAAGTTAAACATTGAAAATTATAGAAAATTAAAAGGAATAGTTTTTTTTGAGAGAGAGATTGAGAGAGAGTGAGAGTGAGGGGGGAGAGAGAGAGGGAGAGAGACAGAGAAAGAGAGAGAGAGAGAATGGTAGAGAAAGAGAGATCAGTAACAAACGAGTTAAATCCCCAAGGAAAGGAAAAGAGAAAGTTGCTGAATAAAGATTAAATAAATTTACCTTCCAGTTCTAAATATCAAGTAGTGATGACTTGACACAGACCTGAAATCTACATACTTGGTATTTTAAAATAAATGAAAATAATGCATATTTATAAAATATACATTTAATCTTCGGTTGTCTTGGGGCGCACCTGGCTACCTTCCAGGGCGCACCGTTTGATAATCACTGCTTTAGATATTATTTGAAGCAGATCGCACCAGGAAAATGCAGGCCTAAATATGCCTGTAAAACTAGTATTTAAAACTAATAATTATACTTTAGTATACGAATTGGACGTTTCAAACAATCAAAGGTTCATTTAATTTCGAATTTCAAAAAGTTATTTACGCCACCCATTATTGTAACGTGTGCAATAGTAGATATGACCTTTTATTGTAAATCGGCTTTTGGTAATGGCCAATCAATTTCCTGATGCTATCTGTGAACAAAATGATGATACATCAGAAATAAATAGAGGTACCGCGTTTAAAATATTTTACATAGATTTTAAATTGTAGTCAAATCCTTGACAAAGTTTCAAGGTTGGTTTATATCTTAATATTGCAAAAATTGTCTTTATTTTAAATTAAAAACTGTATAATACATTTATTTCTATATTTTCCTCAAAAGTTATCATATCATCTTATTATCCATATTCATCCTTCTTTTGTGTGTTTTTCAAAGATGGCATTAAATCAAATAACTATTCTGGAATTATATTTACCTGATGAAATTGAAATGTCCAGTACCAGTACTACAGCTATCAGTAGAAAGGTGAAAACTTCTTTCAATGGCTTCTGGGTGATAATGTCCAAAACGTTCTTCAAATGATGGTAGTCAAAAAGGAAAGACCCCTGAAATCAACAAAAAGCAAGACATATTTTTGTATTCTCAAATAAGTTTAGTGAACATGTCCGTTGTAACTAATTCTTCATAAAGAAGTGATTTGGTGAATACTTATTCATTTATTTTTGCAAGAATTTTACTTTCTTTTTTTTTGTACATGAAGAACTTCAAAATATATAATTCAATAAAAATTCGTGCCATGACATTTAAATATTAGATAATTTAAGGACCATTCTCAGAAAAAAGAATTTTTTTTTATACATATATTTTAAACATAATGTTCAAACTAAGAATACAAATGGAACACGATTACAAAGATTAAATGAATATGAGTTAAAATAATAAGAATATAGAAATTTAAATGTGAAAGCAAAAGAATTTTAAATATGATTATTAGGTAATGAGATAGAAAACTCGAACAGAAAGTATAAATTATATTATTTAAGTGTACTATTCAAGTAACGCAATCCTTCCTACGATTCATCAAAATACGCATTTTATGCCTACTCCTATACCTTCAATACCTGCAACTTCGAAGAGTTTTGCGCTTTTTTCACTATTTTTTCATTTATTTATTTTACGTCGCTATGATTAATTATTTTCAACTAAAAAGTATCTTCCTTTTTATAGTATGGGGATTCAATATAGATGTTAACTGAGAAACAGCAACATTTTACAAGTTGTGTTCATGATAATTATTTCACATTACACAAACAAAACATTTATTTTGGTAAAAAAAAAATTGAAATGTCAATAATATATACATCGTTTTTCAAAAAAATAATTGAAAAGCTGGAAATTTAAACAGAAAATGACTTTGATCTTTAATATAAATGGCCATCATTATATGTAATATTTGAAATAAGGAGACGGAAAAGCTGCCATTATGAGTTCAATTTGTGTTAAGATTAGAAGGAGCTTTTCGAACTCGTTAAAGTATTGGTTGATCCTGAAGCTATTCGACCTTCCACGTTATTAAATTATGATCATGTTTGGAACGTTCTGCAGTAATTAATAGGGGCCGCCTTTAAAGTACTTGTGATCGTTTTGATGAAATAGGAATTAGCGTTTACCACCACTCCTGGTGGTAAAGGCTTTTCTAATTATTAGAAAGGCATCAATGTGGTGTATCAGCAGCATTAGCAATACTTAACTTATAAGATCATGGAGCTCTAGTATTTTTATTAATGCATCTGGATAAAATATTTTATATTGTTAGGTTAGATTGCAGTGGCAGTCCCACAAGGGGACACACTTAGGCCGAGCATTGGCCCTTTGTGATACCACACAATGAAGATTGATTCTACAGTGGGAGTCCTAAATTTTGCCTAACTCAAGTGTATTTAGAGTAGGGATCTTTAACGAGTACCTGACATCGAACAGGCTCGTGACCGACAGTTTAACGTCCTTCTCCGAGGGACGACGTGCTCAGATTTATTCACCTCCCGCGTGAATAAATCGAGGGCCAGGTGGGGATCGAACCCCGGTCCTATCAGTTCAGAGCCGAGCACGTAACCACTGAGCTAGCCTGACCCACATTTTATATTGTTACTATGAAGTAAAATAGGTTTAGAAAAGAATTATGTTTGTGAAAAAAGAATTAGTCTGATTGGTACATCTTCTTAAAATGTGGTAAAATGGAGTGTGATGGTTTGTTAAATAACGACAGTTAAGAAGAGGTTCTGAGAAGAAGCAATGTTATCAATATCATTACGAAGTATTGTATACACCAACGTCAACATTTAATGATCAAACCACGATAAGAAATGAAAAGAAACACCATTCAACTGTAACAAGAGGTTTTTTGACTCTGATGAAGACCGCTTATTACGGTTGAAAGATCTTAGTTTTTTTCCCACTACTTATTGTGGTTTGATCATTGATTGTTATTTCATGTGCTTATTGTGAAATCGTGTTATCTATGTATATCAACATGCTTCAACAGGTTAATGTTTTTGTATAATAATTCACTGTCTAAGTAGATTATTAATACTTCAAATGTTGATGTTTGCTACATTCTTTGTACTTTTTTCTGAAAGCTTTGAGGAAATATCTTTGATTCTTTATCACTTCAACCACAGTGTATACTTACAATAGTAATAATGAAATATAGTGACTGTCTACACTGATTGCACTCCAAAAAAAATATATGTCCATTGGCCTTATTGTTTTACCTTAATGATGACTGGTTTGGTAGTATTTCACCTGACTCATTCGCAGATTTCATTTTTCCATTAGGAATTTTAATGTATGTACCTGGTTACAATCTTAATTCCATTAACATTGTTTGCTAAAATCAACGTTATTAGTATTAAAAGATGATGAACCTAGTCAGAGATATTTAGCCCAAAATAATAAAATACAATGAAAAATCTAAATGAGTGGAGGGAAACTAAATAATAGATACACATTTATATGTATTTTAAGAATACCTTTAGAAAAGCAATATTTATTTGTTTAAACTAAAAAGATTCATGTATAATTCTCAAAACCTAATTTTAAGAATTGTTATAATAATAAAAACCAAAATTAAAAATTATTTAAGTAAAACTATGCACTCACGTCTTAAAAGTAATATTCTTAAAATTAATTAGTCGATTTATATTGTTTTGAAACCCTGTGGTTCGAAGGATGGAACTACTAGAATATTTTCTATTTCCTTAAGAGGTCCAAAAGCTACATTTATAAAGATGTGAGTGAAATAAATATTGTTTTCTTTTTTGGAATCCATTGTGTAACATTTCTGTTGCACAATTAATTTCTTTGTATAACAGAAATGTTGTTCGAAACTGTATGAATATATTTACCGTAGTGGACACAGTTCTTCAACAAATGTGATTTATTTTACACTTTTTGTTTCTAATTGAATTGCATGTTAAAAGTTTAAAAAGTAAATTTAATGTCATCTAATTTACTACCTGAAAAACAAAAAAAAATATATAAGTGCTCTAACGAATTATTACAATTCTCTCCTAATTGGTGGATCTCATTTAGTGTTACTACATTAAAGAGTGTTAAACTCGCACATTAACCAGACTACAAGTGTTTGAAAACCTGAGAAAGTTAAACATTGTAGTCAGTGGTGGGATTCACATTTTTTAAGCATCGGTTCTCAGTTTGATAGTGGGCTCTGATTAATACAGCTCTGAATAGGGGTTTACGTAATTTTAACAACCGATTCGCCGAACTCATAATATTTTAAGCAACGGTTTGAACGAACCGGCTGAATCCCGGTGAATCCGATCACTGATTGTAGTCAACTATAAAGTTAGTATGTTGAAAGCGCTCTTAAATTAATGCAAAAAACATTACAGGAGAAGGAATCTTCAGTTGGAATAAGCGTGATAGTTGTGTCTTCCAAAGTAAATGCTAACAGGGTCTTAATGGAAGCTGAAACTATAATGGACTAACTCAGATATTGCTCAGGATCAATTTGTAACTGAAGAAAAGAACATAAAAAACCAAATATTCACAGTGTCAGAAGTTTAAAAAAAAATGGTGGTGCCAAAATAGTTCAAATTTCAACTTATATAAAGTTGATATCGCTCTAGTCTTAAGCTTAGCCTTATAGAAGAAAATATATTGAATTATGGAAAAATATAGGAACAATCAGAGTGGTTTTGAATGGCATCAGGTACCTTCAAATTAATCATCTCCTCAGCAGATCTGCATGACATGTGATGTCGGAATAAAAATAAAGGAAAAGATGAACATATATTACTTCCGGAAACTTTCGTGTTCATAGAGAAGAATTAGAGGACAATCATCCTATAAAAGGTCAAGAACTTAGTCTGTAAGTAACAAGACTTGAAGTTCCTTCTACAGAAATCCTGGTAATTTAACTGGGCTCTTAATCATTTAGTTAAGCTTATATACCCAACCCGACCATCAATAATACATCAAAGGTACTGCATTGGTTCTGACATCGGAGAGTTATGAAAGTTGATAGCACAGCAAAGAACATTTCTCAAAGCCTCACATTAAATCTATACTGGACTCTGAGGTAAAAGCATAAATTTATGTTTCTACTGTTGTATGTAACTATTAAAGAGTACACGATGATAAGCCAAAACTGGTTTATACTCTTACTCAAGAGTATTATGTCTTATTACTCTGCATTTCTAATGTCTAGTTGCAGCTTATTATTAAAAAAAGATTTTTGAACATATCAGATAGCTCAGCAGGCATTGTTGCACCTCATATTATTCTATTATGTCTAGATTGCTTATTATTACTTGGTTACTATGAGAATTACATGTCATCAGATCTATGTTTGTTCCAAGACACAGTGGTATAAAAGGTAATCTATAGTCTGACCATTTGATAAAGAAGAAGGTATTACGTCCGTTTATTGAGAAAGAGATTTTTGTAGGAGCTTCATTTTGATACAGGAGAGCCATAAAAGGTGATAGTAGAGCAAAAACTTTGTCCAAAAAGTTCACTTTGGATCCATAAGGTAAGGAAAATATACGAATTTGCTGTAACCGACTAAAAATTTGAATCGAAGAAATTTCAACTTCATTTGAAATAAAAAAGACATACATATTTTATATAGATTATAGGTCATATCAGTTCACAGAGCAATGAAACAGATGGTAAAATAAAAGAAAGATCCATGCATATGTCTTAAAAAAGACTCCATATCACTAGTAAAATCCAAAACCGCAGTCTAACGAGCAATGATGAATATATAAATGAATATGACTATATATATGGAATTTTTTCACATATATACAGAATAGCAGATAACGGTATAACATTAAGAGGGTCTGAGAGCATGATTATACATAGTTCTTAAACGGATATGAAACTGCATAAAACCACCAACCTGATCAGCAGTTATTGATTTCAAAAATGTTGTTGCAGTCAACATCAAAAGAATAAATATTTTAATGGTGTATCACATTTTGGATGACTGTCATACAATTTATGATGACTATCATCCAACATGGCATTGTTTTTTCACGAAGCATCAGGTATATGGAGGACCTGAGAACTTGAAGCAGCTTCAGCTGTGTTGTTAAAAATAAACAGTCAATTAGGCTTTAATTTACTATATAAAAAATATAGTTATTATGGATAAAATTTTGACATGTGATTTTTTACTAATTTACATGTTTTGAAGTGCTTGATGTCCATTTTTGAAGTTTTCTCAACAACGCCTGTGTGTGTGTGTGTGTGTGTGTGTGTGTGTGTGTGTGTGTGTGTGTGTGTGTGTGTGTGTATGTATGTGTTGATTAACTTCGTGAGATATTATTCTCATCAAGGTCATCTCCCATTATTAATTGCTATAACTTATTATCCAGCACAATGCTGGATATTAAATATTCCATATATTGATGAAGTGAATAATTAATTGAATTGTAAAATAAACAATATAACCTGCTTAATTTTTACAGTTTCCTGGAGTATGAAAACCGCATAAAGTAGAGCAACAAATATAACGATAGCGCAGATAATGAAAATGATCAGGTAGCCATATGTTCGAGACAGAGAGAAGAGAGGTTGAGAGGCAACATTGGAAAGAAGTGACCCAGCTAGAAGACAGCTTACACTGATGTTAAATCTGAAAATAGATTACACTAAGTGATGCAGAAAGTAAAAAAAAAATAGTAAATACTGAGCTAATTACCTACCTTAGTGTGCGTGTTTCAGGAGGAAACAAATCGGAAAGGTAGCTGTAGGCACAAATATAAGTGGCGACCATGCCACCTGTCAGCGAAATAGGAACAGACGGAATCACAAAGTATGGTAGTGATAGCTGAGGGAAGAATGACAGACTAGCCCATAGGATGTAGGACAGCAGATAGCCTAGACAACGTCAAAGGTCAAAATTACAATTAAAAAAAAAATAAAAAATAAGTAATAATATCATGTTCCTTCCATTTCAACCTGATACGAATTTGTAAAAAAAACCGGATACAGAGTGATATATGTACCAAAAACACAAATTTTATTTTTACAGTCGGCCATTATTAAAGTTATGGTGTTAACAATAATCATATTTACTATTAACATTGTAAATCAAAGTGATATATACCAGGATTGCATATGTATGAGAAAGTTATAAATAATATAAATGTAGTGAATGTTGGTAGCAATCACCTTCTAAGAACATGTTCAAAACCATAATGCTCATCTCATGCATTATTAGAAATTTTAGATAATAAATCATTATATATATATATATATATATATATATATATATATAAATGAAAATACTAAACAGAGTCCAAACCGGACCGATAACCAATTAACAAATCAATGTCGGCTTTTATTTAAAACCTATTTCTTAGGTAGAAGTATAAATTTTGAAACAGAATAACTAAGTATTACATTACAAATTATTTCACAAAAAAAATAGTCTGTCAATTTCAACAACAACTGTCTAGTTTGAATGAACACATGGCACTGTCACTTGTTTTATATATATATATATATATATATATATATATATATCACCTTAAAATAAACACTGACACACAGACTGAAACATAACAAAGACTCACTTTTCAATATTTCGACCGCCATTACGGTCGAAATATTGAAAAGTGAGTCTTTGTTATGTTTCAGTCTATGTGTCACTGTTTATTTTAAGTGTTATCTGTCCTGCTGGACCGTTTTCGTTTATCATGATATATATATAAAGTCTAAAACACAAAAAAAAAGGAAAAGAATATTAAAAAAAATGCTTTTCCTTTTTCCTTAGTTTAGATTTTAATTATTGCAAATCTTGTATATTTATTCTAATTTTTCTGCATCAGTACATATTGTTATTATTAAGATTTGCAACAGCTTCTGCCCTCACTAATTTTTTAGTGACTAGACCTGGTGACCTAGACCTTTTGAGTAACACTCCTTTCGTCTCACTGCAGTTGCCCTAGCATGTGACCAAGAGAAATCATTGGAGCAAGAAAATAGGAGAATTGCTCGAAAGATCGATGCCACCAGCAGAAAAATAGGAAGTGCATAATTTGCTACAAATTTTAATATTTCATCAGAACTTGATCAAAGAAGTTGGACTCTTGGACTTGTCCAAGTACTTCGACCAAGAAGTAAGAACTTACCGAGTCCAGATATACTATTGTGATACACACACATATATATATATGTGTATATATATAAAAAAGAAACAAAATAAAATTGTATCAGGACTCGGTCAGTTCTTGAGGTTCAAATTAAACTCTCATTTCCAACGATTTGGTTGTTATTTAAAATTATTCTTGGCTTTTATGTTGGCACTTAGAGTTTTATTTGGACTTGAAGAACTGAATGGGTCCTGATAAACTTTAATCTTGTTTCTATTTTGCGGTCGACGCTTTTAATAAGATATATATATATATATATATATATATATATATATACAAAACTAAAGTTTATCGGGACTGGGTCAGTTCTTCAGGTTCAAATTAAACTCTCATTGCCAAGGTTTCGGTCTTTATTTAAAACCTTTTCATAGGTCTACAAAAACAGACGAAATATAAGAAATAATACAATCATTCAAAAATCAAACATACATAAAAGTGCAATTAGTTACAATTAAGAAATTAATTATGACTAGTTATAACACATATATAGTATGTGTATTCCACATACTATCTTTCTTTGTAAAATAATTTGTAATGTAACGCTTATATGTTTTCTACCTTTTTAACAACTTTCATTATAGTTATTGTTCATTATGTAACGTGAATATCGCATAATTAAATTTAATTATTCTTTGATCACAAAAATTTTTTGAGAAGTTGACAAAAATCTGTTTACTCAATTGATGAAATCATAAATATACTGCTCAACTAAAACTATGTCAATTTGAGGATTTAAAATAAAAATTATTTACTACAAAGGAAATTTTAAAAATAAATTTTATGAATCTAGAATATCTAAAACTTCAGGCCATCAGTATAATATTATTAAAAATATGGTTTTAAGTAATTCTGAAAATGCAGAAAATTAGTTTCGTAGAATACTTGAGTCATGTGAAGAATGTTTCCTTGTGAAATGATTTGATGTATTGGGTGACGTTTGGCATAACAATGCATATATCGGTGAGACTTGTCTTTTCAGCTCTAGCAAGTATTAGCTACTTGGAGAATTTGGCCAATAAAAGATTATATTATTGAATGAAATTCAATAAGGAAGGAATTCAGCAGTTTTGTGGATGGGAGAAGGGGAGTGGAATGGTAGACCACAAGTCTGTAGTATATATCTCGTATGGTTATAAGAATTCGATTCCATTTCCTCTGACCCCAGACTTTCCAATCAGATTAGTTATAAATTACTCGCATCTCACAATTTTTTTCAGGAATCTAAATAACAATTATTTTCTTTTTTTTGCTTATTTCAAAGTTAATTTTGAAATAATTAAATAGAAAAATTAGTTTAAATATTATGGGAGAAATTTAATTTAATACCAAAATACTGTCCTCATTATTTGTATTTCCTCATTTCATTAATAATTTTACAGATCATAACTTTTCTTAAATTCTGCCTCAGTTGATATTAGCATTTCCTACGTACAAAGTAGCGATTAGTTCAATTTAATTGTAAGTAATGTATAATAATCCTAAAAAAAAGAATGTATTTAGAAAATTTGAGTGATTGACATGCCTAGGTTTTTCATTCATTTCTGAAATTTCTGATTGTGCAAGTAATTGTCTAAGCCTGTACGAGTGAGACACATCCATTATGTTTGTTCTACACTATAAATTTCTGTAATGCCTGATTGTAACGAAATTAACTTGGAAATAATTTATCATAAAATCGACAAATTTGTTTTTTTTTGTACAAGCACATCATAATATACATAAGTAGTTATCATTAATTGTTTGAATAATTTTTTAATCTAGTTATCCCAAATTTTTTTAATTCATTGAGCACCATAAAATAGATCATAGAAGAGCCACTTTAACACTAAACTTGGCAACTATGTACGACATCAACTTTGGCTTAACGGTGAACTTGTTCACTTTATAAGAGTACCTATCTTAATATACTATCCTAATAATGATAATCTATATAAATAAAATAATGATTTTGTCTGTACATTGCTTAGAACTGACTCAATTCAATTTTTCTTTACGTTTCATACATTGGAGAAACCGAATCCACCATTAGAAAAATTTCTGTCGGTTTGTCGGTTTGTCGGTTTGTCTGTTTGTCCGCAAAACTTTGTCACAAGTAAACTCAGCTACCATAAGACATATAAAGCTGAAACTTTTACAGTATATTTGTGTAGGTCTAACTTAAAATATAGGCTCTGAATTGATTGGAAATTCAAGGTAGAAGTGAAGTTATGGACGTTTAAAGCAAAAACGTTTGTCACAAGTAAACTCAGCCCCCATAAGACATGGTGAGCTGAAACTTTGACACTGGATTTGTCTATGCCTAACTTAAAATACGGGCTCTAAATAGATTCATAATTCAGTACAGAAATGAAGTTATAGGGCTTTAAGCGTATTTTTCTAACTTCAGAGACAAGTTTGTTTTGAAAATACACAGGTGTGGCAAGTAGGTATTGTTAGTTGATTTTAATTTCATTGGAGCATATGAATATATTGCGTATTTGACATCTTTGAAAAGGTGTTTCCCAGGGTTGAGGATGTACTATCCATTACGAATAAATAGTTTTGTTAACGAGAAATTCTCAACTCTTAATATGAACAGGCAGGAAAAATCAACGAACAAGTTCTTACGCTATATCATACCGAGGAAAGAACTTAGAAGTCAGTAAAGAGATTGGATTAGTGATGAAGAAGCAGTTCATTATCTAACTGAATTTCTTGACTTTGAATTTATTTCTCCTGGACTGCCTGCTCATGAGTAAAAACTTAAAGTAGGAGAACCAATCATGCTGCAATTTAGTAGCAGTAACAAATTTCATGTTACGAAACATGAGTGCCCCAAAACTGTGCAACGGGACACGACTCTGAGTTCGTACTCTACACAGATATGCCATAGAGGCGGACATAATGACTGGATGTGGTATTGGGGAGTCTGTGTGTATACCACACATACCATTGATTCCAAGCCACTGTCTGTTTACGTTGAAATGATTGCAAAGTCCGGTCAGAGTCTATTTCGCAATGACGTTAACTAAGTCGCAAAGGGAGACTTCATCTAACGTAGGAATACAAGGTAGCGAAACCAAGTTTTTCTCACATGGTCAAATGTAGTTTACTTGCTCAAGGGTCAGAGGTTTCACTCTTTTTTCTACCATGAACCTGAAGGACAGACAGCTAATGTAGTGTATTTAGAGGCATTTGTTTAACACTGTAGTAATAATGGTATTTCCTACTGTTCTATAATTTCTAATGACATTTTGGAATACCAAAAATGACGGAACTTCTGATTCCGTCAAAGACGGGTACGTTTGCTATGTATTATATATAACTATAAACTTTTTTTTAATTTAATATTTGCTTAATAAATACACTGGAAATAATGTAAGGTATGGGACCAGAGTAGCCCCGTGGCTTGCGTGATCGCCGATGACAGTAGAGCAAATGTATTATAAATAAATGTAACAAACAAATATTTTTTTGAATTTAAAATGTGTATAATATAAAAAATGGTAATAAAGTAAAGTAAAGGGTAGCCAGTTGGTTGCTTGCTCGCCGATGACAGTAGTGCAAATGTATTATAAATAAATACAACAAAAATATTTTTTTTTAATTTAATATTTGCGTAATATAAACACTGGTAATAAAGTAAGGTATGGAGCCAGAGTAGCCCAGTGGCTTGCGTGCTAGCTTTTGACTGGGAGCACGTTAATTAGAACTAACTCATTTCAAGTTTTCTTTACGTTTCATACTTCAGAGTAGCCACATGTACCCTTAGAATAATTTCTGTCTGTCGGTTTTTTCCACAAAATATTGCCACCATAAGACATATAAAGCTGAAACATGGATTGTAGATTTGTGTATGTCTAACTTAAAATCTAATCTTTGTATACAGACGCATTTGTTTAGCACTGTACTAATAATGGTATTTTCTATATTTTGGAATACCAAGTATAATAGAATTTTTGATTCCGTCAAAGACGGGTACGTTTGCTAGTTTGTCAATAAAACATTAAAACGTTGTTGTAGAACATTTATTTGGATATTTATATATTTTCCAAAAATAAGATACAGGAAATGGTTTATAACGTACAAGCAATATGAATAGATTTAGAGAAGTATACACTTCACACCTATTAAACTGTATTTCTATAAAAACTTAACGTTACCATTTGAAAATAGGCCGAATACAATTGGAGATAAGGAGGACATAATGGTTTCTACATTTTTACTGTTTCCTATCAACACTGATCTCTAACTGTGTAAAGGATAAGGATATTTATGTAATGATATCATTGATAAGAATATCCAAGTAAGGATATATAGATAAGGATTTCTATGAAAGTCAATTTACAATTTACTTCCTTTACAATTGTAACTTGGATTGTAGAAATAAATTTGTATGAACTGTAATAGTTTATATGTAAGAAATGTAGCCATATTAATAGATTTGGAACGGAGATATAGAAGCAGGTATGGAATTACTAATGGCAGATGTACAGCTTTGGTAATCACGATGGACTTTACTGTAACGAATTTGCTAATGCTGTAGAGGTTTGTTTGAAATATCGATTTGAATTAATGAATAAATCATTCATTGAGGGCTTATTCCACGGTATATTAGGAACATAAACGTGCAGTAGTGACTGCACTCCAATCAACTTTTTCCTACTTTTCACACTATTTTAAACATTACAGCTAGTTATTATAGATAAACTAATTTATAATTATAACTGAGGTTAATGAATTTTCTAAAGAGAAGTAACAAAAATAGCAGTTATTAACACTACTAATAATATGAAATCATAAGATATTTAAAAAAGGATATGCGTATAGTGATAAAAATAGTAATTATAATAATAATAATAAATAATAGGAATGAGAATAATGTAGCGGAAGTAACAACAGTAATATTAATAAATATTGATAATATACAGTTGCGATGAAAAATTAATAATGATGATAGCAGTACTAATTACTTATTATAATGATGCTGCTGTTCGAACTTATCGCTTTTGTTGATTTGACTACTCTATCAGCAGGATCTTACCTGGAGGTTTTTAAAACAAGAAAAAATCCGGTCAGAATTTGTCCGTTCAGCTGCATGTTTTTTATTGATGTGAGGTTTTCTGGGCTTTATAATTCCTCGGTGGATTTGAAAGAGACTGGACATCCTGAGGTAAGAGTTCCTGAATTTTTACAGCTAGCAATTTGGAGGAACAACTCTGTGGGGAAACACGTTTGAAACGTACACTGATGCGTCAAATATTAGTCGTAAGGATTTGTGTTGAAGACCATAAATTCTTATCATCAACTCATCCTCCGGTCCAGCCCATACCTCGTACAAATGCTCACCAATCGGACAGAAAGTGACTTGTACCATATTTGTTAACCCTGGTAAAAAGAAAGACACAACTAAGCTTCAGGAGGTAATAAAAGTTACTCATAGCCTTAGAGACATTGTCAAAAATCCAAGGAATATAACACTTTAGCGTCACTTTTGTTTCTATGTCGACTCCAATATATATAAGGCTAGTTATAACTCTCGTGTTCAGTTTGAGGATACAAAATGTGGGTGTGTCTCAGACTCTCCTACACTGGCTGACTATGAAAATAGGTTATTATAGATTAATGACCAATGTAATGAGATGTTATTACAGTGTACCATTCTTTCACCGTGTTGTTAAATTTTTCTTTGATAGATATCTATGAATTATGGCTAGGAAGTTACTAAGTTGATCATCATTCATAGATCTCACTTAATCTGTTGTGTTGTATTTATTTCACTTTTGAAAGCCCTGTAAGTAAATGTTGGAGAGGATAGGACATTCAAAAGGTGATTTATGCACAGTACTCATATTTCTGTACTTAAAAGATAGTATTTTTTGATAATTAACTGTAAATAACATCGAGTGAAATAGAATTTGGAACCATTGGGGTAGTCCAAAGAATCCTAGTATCTTAACAATGCCTGTGTGCTAAATGTAATCCGAACCCTTCATTTATTTCAGGATACAAGATCCTAACCTATTTTAAAGAGCGCATTAGATGTGGTGGTGAACTATTTAAGTGTGAGGTTTGATTCAGAAGAAAAAAAAATAATGGGGACTTCTAAATATGGTTTTAATTCCTTCCATATTGAGAGACTCCTTTCGAAGGCTATGTTCATTCTGTATTCACCAAAGAACATAGCAAATAGTTTTGCTTTGTTCTGAGGAGTTAAGCCGATCTTTGTATTTGAGGGCAGCTGTCGGCTGGGTAGTCTCTCTCAACTTCCTCAGAAACTGATAATCCTCAGCGGATTTGTCCATGCATTCAAGTATTTTATAGAGAATGCCATCTCTTATTCCTAGCAATCAGTACAAATTTTCTTGTTAAGTTTATTCATTAGAGTTTTCATTGGTGGCAGTTTATATATTTCCATTTTTTTTATTCCTAAGCGATGTAAGATTAGAAATTTGTTTGTACTCTGTTTTTTTTTCATCTAGAATAGCTAAGAGCAGTACCTTGTGATTTTTAAAATTGATTCATTAGGGCTCTCTGCAGGGGCAGGTTAGCCCAGTGGCAATACGCTCACCTCTGAACTGTTAGATATGGGATTCTATAGCTCACTATGAAACACGGTTTGAATGGTGAATAAATTATCCACAGAGACCAAGATTTCAGAAGAGAGGAACTAGTTGCATCAAGAAAACGGTGCAAGGGTAAATTATGTCAGTGGTTATACATATCACCTAGTCAAATCCCAATAACTCTACCTCCAGGTAGAGTCCTACTAAAAGAGAACACAGAAAGAGTACAAAAGAATAACCAAAACCTTCCTGGAATCAGGCAGATTCCAACAGCAAACTACTGCAGAACAGAATGTACAGGCGAAAAGTATATACGCAATATGTAATAAAACTAGGACTAAAATTGTCTGGAACTTGGGACAAATCAGAAAATCATGTCCTTATGTACTTAACTGTTCCACATACTCGTACCTTCCTTCGGGCATCGAAAGCATTTACATTGAAATTTAATTTTTAAGTTCTAAGTCCTATGCTTCATTCTTTAAACAAAAGAGAAAAAGTCAAAGTAAAATTGACAGTATAGTAAAGGAAGAAACATTTCTCACTAACAATTGTGGGAGAGGAAAGAGGGGAGAAGATAGATCGTGACGTGACGCAGATTTAAAAGACTTGTCACAGACATCAAGATTTAACAAGAGCTAAAATCAATCACGATGGAGGCTGCTGATTAAAAGAATTAAATTTTCAAGAAAAGCAGGAATATTTAAATAATTTCTGAAGCGTTCGATGGACTAGGAAAAATAGCAACTATTTCCATTGCGTAAGTGATGATAACTTTCATTGCACATATCACCCAACATATACTGCACATATTCTTCACATCTTTCTGATTCGTATATTCAAAGAAATAAAAATAAAAAAGACTAAACGGTTACAACAAAATATACGTAATAATTAGTATGAATTATGACCATTATCTCCTCTTAAAGAAAAGATGATATAAAATAATATATATTCCTTATAAATTTAATTTAAATCCTGATCAGAAATCAAAATTATTGAAATCTGCTACCAGAAATTAGTGCCATTTTAATTAACATAAGAAATAACAGTAATCAAAAGTTGGAAATTCATAGATATATGGGTCAACTGGATAATATTCCCCCAAGAATTACTGTGAGAATAATAACTCCCATAAATTTGCAGGAAGGTCACATAGAAGATTTAATTTATTCTCCAAAATTAATTCAACTTATTCATGTTTTTATCATGAACTAAAATTTGTCGACGGTGTTAATTTTATTGTCACTATAACTGGGAAAATAAAAGATTCACCCCTTAACTAAAAATGATGATTTTGGAAAAAATGTTAAAAAAAAATTGATAAGATTGACATTGAAAGAATATAAACGCAATATATGTCACAAGCTTAGCAGATAATAATAAAACTGATTAGAAGAGCCCTTTTAATGTTTTAGAGTTACCATATTAAACATTATTGAAATTATAATATTAGTTATTATGATTACGATAACCAAAGCCAAAGTGATATAACATACCTTTAAGCGTGTCTAATTCATTAATGAAAGCTGGAGTAGCCCATTAGTTGAAAAAAATGTTATGACATTTCTACAGTTCTTTTCATTTAAATAAATATCAATAATACCAGTATAAATGTCGAACTACGTTTTTGTTTGACTGATGCATATATAGTTTGTTTAATTTTGCTAACTTAAATAGGCATTTAAATTCAGGATTGTACTTGAGCTCTGGGTTTATTTATCAGTAAATTGTTCTGAGTATATATCGTCTGGAGATGGTTACAGCATACCATCTGTGCAGACATTGACTGTCAGTTTAGGACACTTGAATGATCTAAGGCAGGACCTGTCTTAGAAAAAACTTATTTTCTGTTTTAAATTTCTGATGGTGACAAACTAGGTATGCAATTACTTGTATTTTCGTGTGTGTGTGTGTGTGTGTGTGTGTGTGTGTGTGTATGTGTGTGTGTCATTAAGAAGGACATCTCTGACACGAACATAAGTTAATCATCAAATTTTAAAATTCTTGTTAACACTAAGACAGAACACAAATTTCACAAAAAAAAATTCCATTCATTGAAGGTATTTTAATTGATGTAAACAACTTTTAAGATTTAATGAAAATTGGCATCCACGATTTTGATTGAAATTGTGTTTTGCGTTTTGATTTATATTTAATAAATTCTTAGTGTAATGCAAATTCTTTGGGATTCATGGAATAAATTGTAATCAAAGTCAAAATATTATCATTTTTTACTGTAGTATTATTTTTTTTGTTATGTAGTATTAAATGTGAATTATTTCACACCACTATCACCACTATCATTATGAGTGGTAAGAAATATATCAATTACTGTGCTTGATGGAAGTGTCGTATGTTTAACTTGAGAAGCAATGCTCACAGTTTATTGGTGCAACAGTTGTTTGTTGCAGCAAATTCTGTTGAATTAGCCAATCTTGTTATCAGTTCTGCTGGTTCTCTTGCAAGCAGCAGGCCAATAATTACTTGATGTATTACAACGCTCTAAAGTTTGAGGTGTAACTATTCTAAACATGTATCAAGCTTTACAACGATACCATTTACCCCTCATCAGACTATCTAAAGAAAAACTATCATTTCCTTTTCATGTTTATTTTCTTTATTCTATATTCTACTCAGTTAAATTGATTAAAGTTATCTGGTTCACAATTTGGTGAGTGTAAATAGGTGCTCTGAGATATATATAATCGTGGATTGATCAGTGCGAATTATCTACAAGCATCTATTACTTTAAGTCCACTATCCAATAGTACCTCTTCCTTATAGACTCCTATCTAGTAGCACCTTTTACTCTGAGTCTACTATCTTTTAGCACCTCGTAATATTAATTACTGTCAATAAACTTTTCCGTTGATTGGAATCAACAGTTGATTCCAAATATGGAACCCAGCTACCGTCTTACTGGAAGGACAAATCGGCCGGGCGTGTCATCTTATTCAGTGATTGAAGTCCATCAATAGAAGTAATTAAAATGTGTTTATCGTTGTCACTCGGGTTTAGAGCAAGTCAATTACAGTAAGCAAAACTAATAAAAAGTATATATGAGTTTATACTCACATGTTTTATACTCATATGGCTACAACACTTATACAATGATGCCTCTTAGATTGTTTTGTCACTTTAATGTTTATTTTACCTAGAAAACATTATTATTAATTCAAATAATCATCTTCATTATTCGATTGAATGTAAACAGAGATACGATGCTTTCTGTTTGCTTGTACATTTATTCATTGTGAATAAAATATAATCTAGAGTGGTTACAGCGAGCATGGCTAAAATAAATGTGTATTTACTTTCTAAACATACAACTTGCTAAATGTAATATTAAGAGTTCTATAATTTAATCAGAGTAATATTAATAATAATAATTAATTAGTAATATTAGAAACGATTTAATTAAAGGGTGTGTTTATGACAGTCTCCTTTTGTTCTTTACTATAATAAACCATTCATGAATTTCTAGCCAGTAGATGGTGTTATAACAAAATCTAAATTAACAATCATTTCTTATAAAAGTGGAAAAAAATATTAAGAGTAAAAACGTTGTCATTCCTATCCGTAATGTCTTATTACTTTACTATAAGTAAAGTATAGTGATCGTGAAAAAATTCGATCTCAAGATTTTGACGGAATTACATGTTTTGAGGTCCCAGAAGTCGTTTTATGAGGTTTTTACGATGATGTCTGTGTGTGTGTGTGTGGGTGGTTGGGTAGGTGGCTACGTGGGTGGGTGGATGAGCGTGTTAACATTGCTTGTTACCACGCTACGGTCCAGAATCTTTGATGGATCAAGTTGATATTTTACGCAAAAATGTTCCCGATAGTGTAGATAATCCCTATTGTTTGGGCATCCAACCGTAGACCTAATTTTGTCTGAGTAATAAATTTGTTCCGTCTAACGGAGTGATTTGTAGAGTCGTAACAAATTTTCGGGTATACATCATCACCATCATCATCATCATCATCATCATCTTCATCCCTCATAGCACATTATAGCTATGGTTTGTCAAAAGATCTTATACTCTTCAAGGCGGTTGCCTCTCATTCACATGCAATGCCTCCAATGATTTCTCCTAATTCCTCACAGAAACTTGCGTTATTCCTATCATATAAATTATATTTTCCATAAAAAGTATGTACAAAAACAGATTACGATTAGACATTCCATGTATATTTAAAAACTCTTTCTTTCAATATGTACAGTTCATTCTTATAATCGCAAGTTGGAATGAGTTTTTGAACTAACATCTATTCAAGTATTGCTCTAGTAAGTTACAAATGTTTCACTGGTTAACTCTGCTAGATTTTCTTTTTTTCAGATACCCACATAAGAGTTTACTTATTTCTACTAGTTTTACTATTAATTATTGATACAAGAGTATACCAGGATTCCTTTTCGGAAATAAAAAGGGGCCAGGTTAGCCCAGTGGGTTCAACATATTGATTCATTGCTACATTATTTCTAGGGAACAATGTTTCACCTGAAGAACGTTATAAAATATATGGTTGTTTTTCGTTAGTTTGAATTGTTCTACGAAATTTGTTGATCATACATATCATACTAAAGCATTAAAATATATTTTTTTTAAAATTTATTGCATTAAGTTTTAAATCAAAAATTGTGAATGAGTCAATACTGAGAAATACTTGTACAATTCAATGTAAAAAAAAACCGACAAATTAGCAGATAACCCATTAATATGGCACTCATTTTCAGTAGATCTTTATATACTTTGTCGTTTAGAGTTAAAAAAAGAATTTCCTGAAATCAAAAAGTATAGTGTATTGCTAAAATACACTGTGTATTTTATTCTTTCTTGACTTTTTGTCAATGTGATTTCAACAAAATGCGTTCACATAATTCACTCATGAGGTTTTATTTTTGGGTATAATTTCATTGTAGTCGGTCAAACCATGTGACCTGTATTGCTTCGAAAAACTTTCATTAAAGATCATAACTTAAAGAGTTATGGATATCGAAAAACATCCTATTCATTTTTGAGATATTATGCATTTTTCTCCTTATTGCAGCTATTATTTCATAATAATACCAACATTTCATGACAGTAGCGTTTGTAGATTAGAAGTAAAAACATTGGTTTAAAATTACATTTACCGAATTACGTAACATTTCTATAATGAAATATTGTCCGAAAACAGTAAGGCGCATCTAAAGTATAAACGCATTTGTGTGTAAAATATGAATTTGATTTGTTAAACAATTATCAAACAGCATTGAGAAAAGTTCAAAAAACAATTTTGGTGCAAAAAATATTTGAATCTATTAAAACCTCAAGATAAAATTGTCATAATTTCTATACTTTACTGTAAAGAAGAAGTAATGTAGAAAAGTGTTAAAATATAGTGTTTTATGAATAATAGTAAAGGCTTCTTTAGTGTATTATCTGAATCTGTAAACGCATTATCCGGTCTGATGTATTCAGATGTGAAATTACCGTGAAGAGACAGAGAAAGCATGCCACCTTAAATAAACAATGTTTGATCGAAACTACACTAATAAGACGTTACAGTGATCAGGAGATTAAGTAGCAATTGACAATAAAACTTGAGCAAGTTTATATAAAATTTCTAAAACCTAGATACTTAAATTCAAAATGAACTTCAAGGCCATTTCAAAATAAATATATTTATAACTATGTTTTAATCCTAAATAATGGACCAATAACAGAATGGTAGATTTAAAGAGTTATTAAAACTTTAAACAAGATAATAAAATTTATAAACACAACATGTGTATACAATATACTAATTTAGTGTATTAATGGTTAGAAATATCATAAAATCGCAAACAAAACTATTACTGATGTAACAATTCACAGGTCTTTGACTCATGTCCTACAAAACTTAGAAGCATTTAGGGCTGTGGGATGAATGACAGCTCTTACAAAGATGTCCAATTTTAATGAATGATTAAATTTCATCAAAATAATATCAAAAACCATATCATAATGGAAGATACATGAACAAGAACTAAGACAAACAAAACCGAATGGAAATATAATTATATAAATAAATTTAATCTGTTATAATAAATAACAAGTGCATAGTAAGTATGTCGTATAATTAAAATATGCTGAAAATATATTTGGGACTAATTTAATTGCATTTGAGACTAATTCATTTTTTGTGGTAGTTAATTATAACAAGGTAAATTTATTTTTACTAACTTTTTATGTAGAACATTAATTTTTAGATAAGTTGATATAACACAATTAGCTCATACATATATAAATGGGTAATAAATGGCAAGATATATTATGTCAAAACATGAGGACCGCAAATTAATATAATAGTTGCTAAGAGGTCTTATAAACTAAAGACCCACGTTTTATATGTTCTTAAAGATGAAGTACTACATCGCAAACTTCACTCGAGATAATGTATGTATGTTTAAACATAGGAAATTTGTTTATTTGAACTAAAACTCCATTTAGATCTTCTTACCTAGTTATATTTAGTATTTCATATCATGTAAAATGAAATGAACCAAGCACTGTAAACATATTTACTCAATGATTAGTTAAACATTATAATAAAATATTGATTTTATTTTCAACCATGTAAAATAATATCACTTTATTTCGGTCTTCCAATAGAGTCGCTCTGATTAATCAAAGGCATGGAGGTTCCACCCAATCTCAAACAAAGGGTCCAGTTAAATCACCACACTGTAGATCCATACATCAGACTAATTGCTGTTTAATTCCCAATAGTGTGGGCTTGGTCCCTTTAATAATATTTTAGAGATCATATTTATCAAGCCAAAACAATGTGATAAATAAAAAAATGACTTTTACAAAAACAGTGAAAATATTGGAATGTTATCCAATTGATTAAAGTAGACAATAAAGGGTGTATTATGGCACATATAAATATAATGCACACCATTATTGCAATATTGTTAGCTGAAAAGTTAACATTACACATATTCTCTACAAAGTTAACAAAAATTGAGAAATTGGAAAAATTACATTTTCTAATATATTTTCTTATAATTATAATTGTTTGGGAAATTGATATTATAAGAATAACAGTTTATGATCATGAGAAAACTGAATATTATTCTACCACTTTTGTTTTTGAATCAATTTTTACTTTACATTAAGTAATATATTGTGAAATAAAAAATTGTATTTCAAGATTTTGACGGATTCACATGTTTTAAGGTACCCAAAATCCATGGTTGACATTTGTTGGATGATGTGAGTGTCTGAGAGTTGGATGATGGGTATGTTTATACAGTAGATTGTGGGTACGTAACATGCCACACAGTTAGTAATTATATCAAATTCATATTTTACTGAAAAATGTGTCTGTAGTGCTGATGTAATTTTTTTTGGAACAAGAGTGCATCATGGGAAATTTACTTTTTTGTTAAAAATCTGATTTTTCTTCCTTGAGTACTAAATGCAGAGTGTTGATATTTAGATATTATTATCAAACTCACAGAACAATCATTGAATAATCCTTTAGAATTTTTAAAGTACATATTCACAGAACATGAAGTGAAACTGCTAAGTTAAGATTGCGTAAAGAATTACCCATTTGGTATTGTGGCACAATCTCTGATTTGAGAAACAATTTTTCTTTGGCAAAACGGATAATAACTACATAATTAATTCAGTGAATCAATACCGAGTCATAAAAAAGTGCTTATTTTTTGGTTATACAATAAGCAAAATTTTGGTATAAGCTATCTTCCCCCTTATTGATCTTCCAATAAATATTTTTCACGGTTTAAGGCAGGGGTGCTCAATACGTCGATCGCGATCTACCAGTCGATCGCGAGGCCAATAGTGGTAGATCGCATACAACTTTGAGAAAAAAAAGTTCCAGGGTGACAGTCAGCCTATCACTCTCTCTCTCTCTCTCTCTCTCTCTCTCTCTCTCTCTCTCTCTCTCTCTATCTATCTATCTATCTATCTATCTATATATCTCTGTGGTGTATGTGTGTGTTTTGATCCTCCTGTAAAGCTTCTGTCTTTGAGCACAATGAAAAGCTACAAAAAACAGCTGTATTATTATTTTATTTTATTATTTTTATTTATTTATTTTTAATTATTATTATTATAAATTGTCAATGTATTGTTATTATTATTATTATTATTATTATTATTATTGGGAGCCCAGCACAATGTGTGTAAATGCATTTCACCTCCTTAACCAAAAAAAAAAAATATTATTATTATATGGTAATCACAAAAACACGTTGAGAGCTCTTATTTTGTTGCAATATTGGCTCATGCAATAATGCAAGGTAAGAATGTTCAATAAATTTTAAAATAACATACACTTTTATGGGTCGGTAGATCGTTTTGACTTGGTCATTTTATAAGTAGCTCGCATACTGATAAAGTGTGAGCACCCCTGGTTTAAGGTATAATGTGACTGCTTCAAGTACAGAGAGGTACTCTGTATGTATTGTAAGGACACCTTATTATGTCCATGCAATGGTACTAGTTTTAGGTTGACATTAATTTTAAGAACTTTTAATTAATTGAACCAAAGTTTATTTCTGGAATTATATTTATTTAATACTTCCATTTCATCTTAAATATTCTTTATATATTATCTAATATTTTATATACGGGCTCTTGTACGTAATTTATTATAGCTCTATTTGGTGCTACTTCTATGTATATATTTGTATCACTTATATGATATATTGGGATATAAGTTTATTGATTACAATTTTTGCTCGTATTAAACAAATATTGATATTCCTTTATTACTTTTTGCAATGTTGTATTTTCCTGAATTGTAGAGCTTAGTTTTTAGTTATTTTAATATTTTGTTTATGCATTCACTTTTAATTGATTTCTTCATTTCTGGTGTCTAGTTGAGACAATAAATAATTCATTTCGCAATGTTTTTGCTACATTTGTATTATACAGTAATATTCACTGCATGTATAATATCCACCAATGGTTCTTGAAATTGAAATGTTTTTTATAACTTTTTATTTTCTCTCCATGTCAATTATTTAAACGCTATGGAAACTAGCATTCCGGTAAACATTTAATTATGTATGTATGTATGTTTGTGTGTGTGTGTGTGTGTGTGTGTCTGTGTGTGTCTGTGTGGGTATGTATGTGAAAATGCTTGGCGCCAATATTGTATATTTTTAGGGAGTACATTGTCTAAAAAAAATAAGTTTTGTTATTACCTATTATAACTGAGTCAAAACAATAAATAAAAAATCCCTGTATCTTAACTTTTCTATTTAATTAAAAAATGTGTAGGGTAGTCTTAGGTAAGTAACCCTATTTAGACCAACAAGAAAACAAACATGTCCTCAAAGGCACAGTGTTATGTTAAACTGTCTATGACCAGTTGATTCCGAGTTCCAATAAATAAATAAATAACGAAATAAATAACCCTTCTCCTTTCAAATTCAGGCAGAATTTTTTCTTATTTTTTCTTAGAAGACTCTTTTAAACAATAAGGATACTACATTATAAGGATATCAAGTCAAAAAGAACTGAGAAAAATAATATTTGTGAAGTAAATAATACCCCAGGTAATTGAATAGTGATAAAAAATAATTACCTATTGATAGCTTGATCATTTTTCAAGCAAATGACTATTGTCTGGTATAGTAAAGGGTTAACAATTAAATGTATAAACAGTAAAATAAGTTCACTTGGTCGGTACCTAGATACCATAAATAGAAATACAAGGAAACCAGACAGTTTCCATAAGATAGGTAATAGTAGATTTAAACCATACAAGGTTTTTGCAGTCTGAAACCTATTTCAACCACCCTCTTCACCTTTTCTAAAGATAAATTTTTAATGGATGAAAAAGGAAGTAAATAATAAATAGCTAAAAAAAATGGGTTCATATTAGTCAAACAACTTTATTAACCAAATATAATATATATATATATATACGTTTTAAATTAATAAACATTGAAGTATATATTTCAAAGTATATGAAGAATATCTATGTAGAATACCTACATAGTATTCTTTTATGTGCACATATGCAAATAGTAATTAAAGTTGTATGAATAATGCACACTCTGTATCAAAGATGCTTTGGAACATTTGATTACATTCCATGAAGAAGTTCAATGAATTTCAAATACTATTGAAATAATATTCAAATAACATACCCAAAACTAGTAAAAGTGATAGATACTTCTCTGAGGACAATCATGAAGTTTATTAGAAAAATAAAAATCTTTGGAGATTTTAGAAAGTAGAGAATGACGTTCAATAGTAAATATATAACTGTGGTGCACATTAATTCAATGTTACGTCGGGTATCCATTTTTTAATTATTTTTGAAACATAATTTATTTTAAGTGTGATAATATTGTTAAATAAAAAAATTAAATAAATCTTTGTTGAAGATTAAAAGATTAGTTCTGATCCAAAGTGTAAAAATATTCAGTAATATATGAGTCACATTTTCTGCCCATAAAACACGTAAATGTGTAGCCCCAAAATGTGAACTGTAAATATAGGAACTCTGAATCAACTGGTCATAGACAGTTTAAAATAACACTGTGCCTTTGAGGACATGTTTGTTTTCTTGTTGGTCCAAATAGGGTTACCTACCTAAGATAAATAACATCGAAATTATAGACAAACACACTGAATTAACCTATTTCCTCTATTTTCTTGGGGGAATAAATCTGCATATATTCATTTTTGCTACGGTGTTGCCAAAATAAAAACAGATTAAATTTCATACTTTGTTTTAGCCTGTTTACCTAGCTAGGTAAATAAATACACAAAAAATAAGAAAAGTTTGTTAATGTCACATATTAATCGTTTTATACGTAATCAAAATTGTAACAGTGAAGCTAATTTAGATATTACAAAACCGTTTTAATTTCAGAAGAGTTAATAACTGGATAAAAATTCAATAAAGTAAGTAACAAAATAATATAATACGAATTAAAGTGTAATGGTAAAAGAAAAATACAATACATTCCTTTCGCAAACTACATAAAATCACATTTAACAGAGTCAACAAAATTAAGTTAAACTTGTGGGCTACTCTACACATTTTTATACTGCGTATTCATCTGATTTCTAATAGTTACACCAATAAAATGTAAAATAAATGAATACTTACAAATGTATATTAAAATATTTGAAAATCAATTGATTTTAAAAAATAATCAATATCAGATTGTTGGATATAATTATACTGTCACCAACTTTTCTTATGGTAGTATTTCCTTCCATATCGTCTAATACTTCAAAACAGCAAACTGAAAACAGGTATCCTAACCTAACCGCTTTATTCTAATTAATAATAATATTTTTTAATAATAACTTATTAATAATATTAGTTTATTATAAATAATAATTAATATAAATATAATTTATTATATAAATTATAATATATTAGTTTAATATTATTATATTAGTTTAATAATAACTAATAATATTTTTAAAATATATTATTAGTTTTTCACAGTTTGTCAATAACACCTGTAAATTAAATATTATGTGAACAATGCTACTCTTTATTACTAGTAATATCTATTAAATATGAAATATTAGGAAGTTAATATGCTATTAAGGAAAATATATTGTGTTAGTGAGGTGAATCAATCACAGTTTATTAGACTGTTTCTAATTTCAGTGTAGCTCAGCACTAACTGACTAGAAGAAATGAATAGATTGCTATTATACACTTATAGTCTCTAATTTTTGGTTAGAGCGGTCTTTAGGAGAGAAGAAAGAGCTTGGAAAACCAAGTGCAATGCAATAAAGAAGTTTGAAGATCCGTCTCCAACGCCGGTTGGTACAAAAACTGGTACATTCAAGCTAGTACAATGACTGGCACAATGGTAGAACCATGGTATCTAAGAGTTCCTGTACCAGTTTGATTCGTTTTCCTTTCTTATCTTTCCTGATTATCTTATCAAACCAAGAATTAGAGACTTTTTTGCGTATGTTTTTAATTTATCTATGTTTATTTATCTATATCTAATTTTATTTGTCCACTTTGGACTGTATTTTCATAATACAACCATTACTAACTTCCTGCTAACAGGATTGAACTAGAAAAGTTCAAGAGGTAAAGTAATTTGGAAAGAAATGAAAAAAAATATTAAAGGAGTTAACTCAAAATGAAACTGTTATAAGAGAGTAAGAAATAAGAGGATTGAGTGAAATTGAGTGGAAATGAAGAAGGTAAGTTCAAAAGTTAATAGAAAATATGGAATCGGTGTTTCTGTAGTGTAAACCTTCGATGATAGGTGTGCCATCTAGGGGCGATATGATTCTTAACAGTGGAAGGACCCGATTAGTGGCGGGGAAGGATATCATGTCATTATTAGACAAGTGAGTGATAAATTTACAAGAATTTTATAAAAGTATTTATATTTGGTATGAATATTACGAGCAGTAGTATTGTTCTATGGATAGTCCCCTATGTGTCACCCCAAACTTTTAGAAAGTCATCTCATGTATGAATTTGTTTGTAACGCCGGAATCTCTGTATATATTAACAGATCTGCTTCATTTTGAAGAGCTTTCTACTTCAAAATAAATAAAATGTAAATTTTTTAAGTGATAAAAGAAATGTAATTGGATTATCGCTTCTACGGATGGAACATAGGAAAAAAAGGATACTAAACAGCAACTCATAATTTAATTAAATCATTTTCTTTCATGTTATGGTAAAAGTAAATAATTCACGCTTACTAACAGATCAAATATGAATAGCAGAAATAATACCCTTGTACGAAAGATCACCTGGGTCTTCTCAAGATTTGCAAACTAGATATAGAAGAATCAATAGAAGATATGTTTAAACAAAACCTTATTACACCTTCTTATACACTATGAACTCATGTTTTTGGATTGTTAAGAAAAAGGTTCAGTGGACCCATCCTATTATCAATTTTTTTCTAAATCCCTTAGGAATCATGTAAAAAGCATCACATGGACTATATTACTTAATAAACAATTGGCTCAATCGAAGTCGAACTGCTCTAATTCAAGTCAGCGCTCCCATTTAAAGGCAGTGGCCTGGATGTGTTCTACTGGACCTGCTTGTATTGACAGAGTAGAATTGCTCATACATGATGAGTAGAAAGAAGTGGATTAAGAAATAAAAGAAGATGGAGTGAAACAACATTGCAGCGAGCAGAGAAGAACCAACAAAACAAGTATATTCACTTACACCTAATCACATAGCAATGTGTTGCAGATTTTGGTGAATAATTGTGTGTTTTAATAATAAGAAGAACTGCCATTATCAGAAAAGTGCAAACTAAAGACTATTTATTTACAGATAGAGGTCTCATTACCTCTCTTACTGTAACTAGGAATAGTGCACTAGGAATAAGAGGCAATCCTCCTCACTTACCTTGGAAAGCTTAAGTATTTAAAAATTATTAATAACTGAAAAATACATTCAATTTTGTAATTAACAATGATATATATTTTAAATCATATTATTATTTTTATTCAGAATAAGTCAACGTTTGGAATAGTACTAGTACTAATTTATAATGCTCAGTATAAATTTATATGTGAACTGATATGACTTCGATCAGTTTTTGTATTTCAGTCTCACGTCATTTCATAGAGGTTCTGAGTGAGTATGGGTATAAATTTTGATCTGAGACAGAGGTGAATCTGCCAACTAGATGCATTGGGCTTGTGGTCCTTTGGGGGATAAAAATAAGGTCACTCAAACAATTCACAAACTCCATATATCTTTACCTAGATCAACCCTCTTGGTAAAAAAAATTAGATACAAACTTACAATGGTGACTTGTTACTTTTATGAAGTGACTTGTCGAAATATCAACAAAGACTAGTAAAGTAGTCTTTGATTCCTAAAGATTACTTTTAATGCCGCAGTCTACTATCAAAATGCTAAACAAATAGGATAGAAGTAACTATGTTTGTGGGAAAGATAGATAGTTATTATCATACTTTCCTAGGTCGATGCCTGTCAATGACAAGTAAGTTAACACACAAAAAAATATTTATATATATACTTAAAATAAACATTAGTGACACATAGACTGAAACATAACAAAAGACTCACTTTTCAATATTTCGACTGTAATGGCGGTGTTATTTGTCCTGCCTGACCGCTTTTCGTTTATCATGGTATATATATATATATATATATGGCTTTCTATTTTTTGTTTGTTTTGCTTTCTCACAGCTAATTGTATTTCATTCTTTAATTTAAAAAAAACACAAACACAAGAGGAAACGACAAATTCCTATGTCTTATAATCATTAGAAAATGATGTGGCCCGCTCATACATCAGACAAAGGATCAATACGTCTATTTTTCTCTCTGTGTAACTTAAAGTGTATCTTCATGAACCGTTATCTATACGTACATTACATATGTGTTTAAAAATTATTTATAAGCGATATCACTTTGAGGTATAAAAACCTTTTTAAGCAACTGTATTTTTTTTTTAAAAAAGACAGATTATAAAAGTTAGTCAATATTCAGAGTAGTAGAAATATTATGATTTTGATTCGTCCTGTTGACTTGTTTAAGTTATGATATTTCAGCATTGCCAAAACCAACTTGAATAAACAACAATAATGGATATAACTCTTGAAAAAGGTTTCGTACTGTGTTTTAAATCAGTGTGGAGGGAAAAATAAATAGTGGCGTATGTTTGGCTGGAAATGTACAAATGCATCGTCTGACCTATGAGAGAGGAAATGATGAAGGGCTTTCGACCATTGGCGTCAGTCCAGGACCCTAGAAAGAGTGCCAGCACGAGCGGACCCAGGCCTTGCACTAGATTGCAGGCCAAGAACAACTGCGCTGTCCTCTTTTCAACGTAGGTCTTGATCTCCTCGCTGGCATTGGAAGTCGTTAGTCCTGAACACTCTGATATCGTCATGTTGAACTTTCGCACGCAGACATTTCGCTCAAGAAGGTCCAAACTCACTGCAGCTACAAAAAATATAAGGAAATTCAAGAACGATGAAAACAGATTAAGTATAGCAAATAAATGCTTTATTTGTCATGAAAATGAAATGTAAATAGACACAATATAATAGTTATCAACATTGAAGGACGTTTATTTTAGATATTTTTCCAAATATAACTAACTAAAAAATTAAGAGTTTAAGAAAAACAAATTATATTATAAATAAAAAATTTAGTAATCAATCATATTATTAAAACATATTTATTAAAAAATATATCTAGAAAAAAGTGTGTTTACTCTTTTTTTGTTACGAAAAGCTAGAGTTATTTCAGATGCAGTTATTTAATGATATTTCTAATCATTTGCAATAATTCTTCAATAAATAGAAATTTGATTGTCTCATGTTCTGACCTTCCAGATTTACGTTTGTATCATTTGATTGTTCTCTTTCTTATCTCAACTATGCAAAAGAAAAACGTTAAATTAAATTACTTATGAAATTCTTTTCAGATTCCAACTACCATTTTAGTAAATTTTCTGCAATCTTTACTTTTTGGTTTATAGCATGATGTGAATTATAATTTCAGATTCTTCCAACATTATAAAGTTTTCCATACAGCACATTACATTAAATATGTACTTCAAGTCTTCATGTACATAGTAAACCATAATGAAATTGATTAATAAAACTTAACAGCGTATAACTTAGTAAATAATCAACGTATAACTAAACGAATTGAAGTATGCTTCCAAGTTTGTCAAAATAGCTTCTTAAAAATTGACAGTAACAGTATTGATAATAACTAGAGAATTAGAATATCCTACTGGTAAATGAAATGTTTGTTTACGTATAGCATTATAAAGTATTAAATATTTCACTTTATCCATCAGATCTAGTACAGAAAGAAAATTTCCTTCCATATGACCACAAAGGATGAACTTTTATTCATTCCTTTAAACCATGTAGATTGAGAGAGCTAGTTGGAGTTCCAGTAAGTTTTTAACATTTAACTCAGTGTTGTGTGTAGAATAACTGAGTATATTTATTTGTTTTCTATTTATTTATAAAGTTCATAATTTTGCCTATCCATAAGAGAGGACGTCAAGCCCATACCATTTTTGCTATTATGTTAACCCATTTATTTGTCGTCACAATTTGGAAGTATGATTTATTATTTAACTCTGTAATAAACCCGAAGACTTATTGATTCTGTAAATTTGAGTTCATTAAGAATTTGGTTACATTATTTTTCAATGCTAAATCACTTTTCATAATTTAATAGATTCAGTGGATTGCATTCTTTGACAACTAAGAGAACATTATTCTGGCTTCCCAATCCTTCTCTTTCGTTATAAACAGATTTAGATATATCACATTTGCAAATCAAAATATGTTTATGTTTAGAAAATCATTCTAAACAAGCATTTAGGCTTTTTGATTAATTAGAAGAATTATCCATCTTATAAAACTCCGATGTTCTTGTTTAAATGTTGGCACACGGGTGAAAATTGGAATACCAGTTAATTCCTGTTTATGACGAATTATTCAAAAAATATTAAAGGAAACAGTGAGTAATATATTACTTTACAAATAATAGAATTAACAAAAAAGTAGAATTAAAAACAAATTCACTTAAGTCAAATAATAATAATGACTGCAGATGTAAAACTTAATTATATTATTGAATAAACCTGACGAGATTTTGTACTAAAGATCTCAGTCCCATTTTTGGGAAACATTATGGTTGTCCTTATCTTATCGCGTATATCATAGTTTTTATGGTTTGTAAAATATTATCCTTTTTGTACACATACTATTATAAATTTGAAAGTCCATTATATTTCTTTTATTAAACTTTAAGGAAACAATCCTGTTATTTAAAATTATATAATCATTTATACAAATTCAACAAGTGCACCAGGCACACATTATTCCAAGTCGAGTTTTATGAACTTAAAGCCAGGTAACTATTTACATTAAAATCTATCATACTAATTTACAACACACTAATTTTAATAATTTTTCTGTTAAACATACAATTTCTCTGCTTAGCAATTTCCATTTTTAGTTAACAGAAAATAATTTTTTAATCCTTAAAACGTGATAATAGCTCCTTTTGCCCAAGTAATTTAGACAACAGTTATATTATTACTCAACTTCCCATAATGAGGCATTTTTAACTTTTGATACAAACTTTTGGATGCACATCTACCAATACATGAATAAAAATCATCATAAAAACGTCAAAGATGGATGCATATTGTAAAAGTTTGTAAATTTCTCAAAATATTGAGATAAAATTACTCCATCAATACTACATTTAACTAATATTAAAATTATAACAGAAATGTTAATATAAATTATAAAAACAAAATAGCAATGAAATTTATTTAATTATTATGGTTCAATTCAGAGAACCAATAGGTTTTTTTCTGTAGCAAAGAATAACTTCAATAGTCTTGAAGGCTATATCATTGTTAGAATCAAAGATCTGCTCCAAATTCATTCATTAGATCAGGGAATAAATCCAAGTTCTGAAGAAAAGACATGATGAACGCTTAATTGTGAAGAAAAAAATGAATAAAAAATAAATATGTATATATTATTTTTTTCTTTTACATTATCTTATTTTGTTTTAATTCCTCCTTTTACTTGTTGAATACTTTATTGCGAATATTTTTCTCTCTTTAACATGTAACATTATTGTTCATATTAAGGGCTTGTGTCTTGAATTGCTCACTGAATGACTTACTTCACTCTCCTGTTTACCGGGGATTTCAGAATATTATAAAGAGTTTTGTATTTTCATTTGTATATATATTTCTACTCTGATTTTGTTTAATATATATTTTCATGCATGATTTCTTCATTTAAAATCTATCTCTCTTATAGATAACTTCATTTCTAAAGCCAAGTTGGATAGTGTATTTTTTTTCTATACGTATAGCTTTATAATTGTATAATAGCAATAGAATGAAAGTTTCCGTTTATATTAATATTCTTGATGTTCTGAGTTGAGTTGGTGCTCTCCCCTCTGCTTTTAATCTTCCTCAAGAAGGATTTTTATTTGAGTAAAAAATATTTTATGAGTGGCAAGATGAGATGTACTCGAAAAATCTCATAACCTCCAAAGGAAATTTATTGAGAAGAAAGAAATCTAACTTATTTAGTTTAGGGTTACGAGAAAGAAGGTATGATGCATAAAACCAAAGATGAATGAACGTAAAAGAGATTGATCCTCATCACCCATACCACTGAATGATATCTTCAGTTCATTCCACCAAACAACTTTCAGACAGTATGAAGAATTTATGTCCACTAATGACAATGAATGATTAAAATGGGTGTTTGAAATGCCATATCTACCTTATTTTTTAGTATGTTTTTAACTTTTAGACAGTGAAAGCTATATTAAAGGTTATGTTTTCTGTCACTGGAACAATATTTCGTATAGAAACAAAATGAAGAACCATTATCTTCTTGTTGTTTAGGAAATCACTTCAGTAGAATATAGGTCAAATATCTGGAAAACATTGGACTATTTTTTCTAGTAACTCTATGTTAGGGTGAAGTGCTGCAGATTCCTTGAATTACACGTGCCCTTATAAACTGTGAGATCCTTCTATATTTAATATTGAACTATACATCTGAATTAAACTACTAGTCAATAATATCTAATAGTATATATTCAAAAGTTCAACATTTTGAATCTATGTCATTTATAGTTCTAAATATATTTGAGTGGTTGATTAATTTATATAGGTCAGTGGTGTATGTCATAAAAAAGAAATTCAGTTATCTCTAAAATGTTTATTGGTCTGATGTCTTTTACTGTTTATACAGGAATGTAGTGAAAATCTTTTGAGTAAGATTATTTATATATCTAATATTTTCCAAGATCTATGATAACATTCAAACTTCTTGGGTATGTGTTTTATTACTTATGAACATCGTTATCACGAGTTCAAAGTCTCAGTGATTGATCCTTTAATCAACGAATAATACTGGTCATTTGCAATAAGGGATATTCCTGGATATGTAGACTACCAGAAGTATTAAGATTTATTTTGAATCTCGGAGATGTCTTGTAAATAACATAAATAGCATAAAGACAGTTCTCACTAGTTGTGCAATCCATATTTCTGTGGTATTTACTCATACTGGGGTAAAGAGATAAAACAAAAAAGGAATTTTTCCTCTATAATTGAGTTTTCTGGCTTGCCTTACAGCATATCACTGTTTATAAGCATACCTAACTCCTTTGCCACCTTATCTTTATCCGTCCACTCTCAATCTCACATGACCTAATTCCTTCAATGAACGTAAGACAGTTTGATTCTTCACTCTTTCCATTGGGTATGTCATTCATTTTTTCATTATTTCAATTTATTGTATATAATTCCGTTGTATATGTGTAGCTTTAAATTTATAATTTGTATTGGAGAAATTTACCTGACGATGAACATAAAGTGTTAGAAACGCATAGAATAAAAATACTTCATTTGTGTGAATACTTTGTTTTATCCATTTACCTCTGTAAAAGCCAGTTCTGTGTGACAGCAGCTAATATAATCCTTAATAGCAGCCGTATACCATAAACAGAACTGCCATTGGCGGTTCTTCGTACAACAAAGTAGAGAACAAGTAAATCACTGAAACTTTGGATAAATGTTATCATTAATAAAACTCTTCATCGTAGACCTATTGTAATACTGTTTATTTTTTTTTTGATTGGTCAGTCATCTTGTAAAATAATCGAAAGTTTTTGCTGGAAGTTATCCAACTACTCATAAGAGCCAAGGAATAATTATAATATCAACATATCTTTTATATGTAATAAATAAGATGACTTAGTCATTAATTTATAACTATTATTTAAATCCTATTATTCAACTAGAAATGAAAAAAATAGAATATTTTGGCCAATACTTGGTATTTAAAGTTATAAAGACAATCATTGAAGTTACAAACGTCAGGTGTATTCTTCTATAACTGGAAAATGCTAATAAAATATGCATGAGAACTAAAAGAAGAAGGTATTTATTTAAGTGACAGTGCTACCTGAGAGAGAGGAGGCAAAGGAAATGCAGAACAAAATTGGTTCTACGCTGATGGACAGGTTTGAGATGAGACTTCTCAATTTCCCTTGCATGCGTTCTGCCTTTTTCATTCTGACCTGTAACAGCTGTCTTTATCTGTTATTATCAATGTTTCTCTTTATATGTCATATTAATATAAATAAAAAGTCATTGCTCATTGATTATAAAAAGAAATCATATGATATAAGACATCATTCTGCCATTTATCAAACATTTATCATGATCAGAAAATAGTTGTCAAAAAGTCAGAAGTTGGCTTAAGTGTATCGTATAATCGAAAATGATAAAACAACCTCTTCTTGGTTTCAACAACTTCTATTTTAAACAAAAGTATTTCGAATATATTTATGGTAGTATAAAATAAATTGTTATTAATATTTTGTACATTTTCTTCAGTTTAAACACATATGAAATGAATGACAACTAAGGTACAATTATCTAAGAATATTCCAAGTAACAATTTGCGAGTAATAACATGCAATTAAGCTTAGCAAATGAAAGTACTGGGGAAATTTACTTCTTAACATATTTTATTATAGAATATCTGAGATATATGTTCTTCTGTTATTTCCAATAAAGTAGCTGCAGTCATTTCAAAAATAATTTAATCTTGATCAAACTCATTTCTCCTTTACTATATTTACTATATTATATTACAATTTTTGACGAAAATGATGAAATTCGCATCACAATTACTCAACAGGACCGTTATACATATCTCCACGACAGCTACCTCGACATTGAAGGCAATGTGTTTAAATTTAAACAGAATAGCAAGGAGGAAGATCGCATAGACGAGTGTGACTTTATTGCAAATGGACTAGCATATCTTTTTCTGAGATCCATTTTAAACTTTTGGCCACGAAATTGATAAGACTCGTAATGTAGGCATTACATCAACCATTAAAGCATATGCTTCACACTATAGAAATGATCATAACTTGGAAATGAGTGGATGGTCTTTGGGAGAGGAAAACAATATCAACTAGTCCCAGCTGGAGCTGGTCCCTCTGGCAACAATGACAATGACGCACTAATTTCAATTGGTAATGAAGAACTTCACGTAAATATTGAAAAAATCCAGTGGAATATTAGACATGTTGAAGTTAAAGACAAGGAAAGATTAACTCTTTTAAAGACTTTGAACCAAAATTACATGGTAACAGTGCCATTTATAAGCTGGGAGCTATTTAAAACAGTTTAAATGCAACAACGTTGCACAACTGGACTGTGAAGACTAGCAATGTTTTGGAAAGACCACGCTATTGATTGGATTTCAAACTCATAAAAAGATTGATTTAAAGAAAAACATGTCTATATTTGACGATATTAAAATCAGAAATGTCAAAGTTTATTTAAACAGCATAACACTTTCCTACAATAACTTTAAATTCAACATGGATGCTAATAAGTATGCCATACTCTATGAACTCTATTGTAAATTAAATTCATCATATTATGGAGACCAACAAGAACATGTTCCTTCCTTTCTCAACATGACAGACTTTAAGAGTCTTGGACCGATAATTGTCATTGATGCATCAAAACAGAATGAAATTTTGAAAAATAGCCCTGTAGATGTTCGTATTAAAATTGAAACTGCTGTGAATGTGTCAGCAAACACCGTCGCTAACTGCCTCTTACTCCACGACAAAATTATCGACTGCTACCCACTGACGGAAACAGTGAATAAATGGAAAGGCTTAGTTCAACTTCCCTTAAGTCGACAACAGACATTTGACAGAGCAGCAGCAGCCATGTATTTGATTGTAGACTTTCAAGGCTTCTGAGTGGAAACACTATGAAAAAGTATATTGTGAAAGAGTTGACAGCAATCAATTTTAATTCTGGTTCAAAGTCTCATTATATTTTCAAGACACCTCATATTCCATCACAGAATTGCAATAGAAGGGTAGTAAAGAACCATCATGGATTAAATCCAGATTCAGGACATGTTAAATATGATGAATTGGAGCGTCTCCAGCACACTTTAGCTGACAAGTATTCAGCCATTTTGTCAAAGGATGTCCAAAGAAGGAGTTTCTCCAACCTCTTCCTACATATTGAATTATACTAAACCTACAAGATTTTGGCTGTCAGATTGTAAAAAAAAAAGAGCCCTCGTATCGTGACTTTTTTCAGACCTCGTGTTGTGACTCTTATACTACTGATACAATTTAACATTTAGCACTCAAATATTTCAATTTCAATTACTTAAATTTCATTATTGAAATAATTGAAAGATTTGAATACAATGCTTCTTTATAAAGAAATAATAATAATATTCCATTAAAATATTTTTATTGAAATTTCAAGAGACAATATTGTTTATTGATATAATTTTAATTAAACATTTAAAACCGTGTGTAGTCTTCAAATTGAAATGATAGAATGAAATGTGATGTGATATGGTTTAGCCTCATCAACTAACTGTATCCTAATAGTGATTATATGTGAGTTTAAAATAGGATATGTTTATTTGAATTTTTTAAAAAAAAATGTTTGCGTTGTAAAGTATAAAATTTTATACTTAGGTTAGGTTGCAGTGGCAGTTCCACAAGGGAACACACATAGGCCAAGCATTGGCCCTTTGTGATCCACACAATGAAGATTGATTCTACAGTGGGAGTACTAAATTTTGCCTAACTCAAATGTATTTACAGTAGGGATCTTTAACGAGTACCTGACATTGTACAGGCTCGGGACCGACGGTTTAACGTCCTTCTCCGAGGGATGACGCGCTCAGATTTATTCACCCCCCGCGTGAATAAATCGAGGTCCAGGTGAGGATCAAACCCCGGTCCTATCAGTTCAGAGGCGAGCACGTAACCACTGAGCTAGCCTGGCCCGTATATTTTATACTTTTTTTGTATAGTCTGTAGTTTACATTCTGTATTATTTTCCTTTATCTGAAAAAAACTTATTTGTAACGGAACTACAGAAAATTTAAATTGTTTTATTTTTATGTCATTAATTTATTATTAGAGTTGGAATTAAATAGTTTACCGTGCACATCGTGTAGATCAGCTAGTATTAACTAATTAAAAGTTCTTCTATATTCTCTAATTAATGATCCATGCAGCATCATTAAGTTTAACGCGATTATGATAAATAACTTCCATGCTAAAGTTAAAAAATCCAGCAAATATTGCAGGTTATTAATTTTTCTAAGTTCAGTTTTCATTTGTAGAGTATTAATGCTTGCTATTAGTCGTAAGTAAAAATTAGTAAATTTTTTTTTGAATCATATAAATTTTAGGTTAATTTTTGTGTTTATTTCAAGTAATGAAGTAGAGTGAAATTGAAAATATTAACCACAGTAAGCAAATGTGATGATGGACTATGATTTTTTGAGAAGCACTGGTCCTCGTATGGGTCAGAAGTAATGATCTTGATGTCGTTAATAAATTTTTTGATCGCATATGTCAGTAATGATGCTTATTTATCGACTCTTTTAATATGTTTAATATAAGAATTACATATAAAAAATATTTTATTTTACTGATTGTAACATTATTTTAGTTTATTAGCGTTTATTTAATTAGTTTATTGTTTATTTAATAATATCCTTTTTAACTGTTTTGTGAAATTCTGAATTCGCGAATCGCAGGAATCATGTCAATTGTGGGAGGTAGTGAATAGTTGAAGTTGAAATGGTTTTGCGCTAGACGTATATTACAACATGCACGGTTTTCTTGAACAGGTGAGGCAATAAAGCCAACTATTACTCCTTTTGGGTCGACTTGGCTGATTATGTAACTACCCAAGTTCTAAGAACAATTGTGTCATTAAGACGTTTGTTCAAAAGATCTTCACATTGTTACAGTACCTGGACAGCATAAATTCTTTTAACGAAAGCTTGGAAAACAGTACCAACTTTATGGCATTAAGAAATTTAAGTCAACTTTATATGTGAAACATTTTAATATAAGATATTTGGTAAGAAGCAAATTAATGCAATGATTTATTTGATGTTTTTATTTAAACCATTTTTTTGTAAATTTATTGATTTTATATTTTTGCATTTGGATTCCATTAGTTTGCTAAAATATTTATTTTAAGCTATGGTGGAAGTTCAGTAAAGAAGCACACTTAAGTAACAGAACATGACACAATTACACTGATTTACGTTGCTTATAGATGAAGTGGTTTTATGAATGTTTATATAAAGCATTCAGATTTCAGAAGTGACCATAGATGCTACAAAGAAAACATGAAACATCTGTATCTTAGTCTGAAGTGAAATGAAATTACTAAAAAAAAAATGGAATAATTGTATGTTGCGGAGTGTATCAGGCTAAAATAAAAGAAGAAGTGAGTCAACAGTACGTATGTATAGCAAACAGTATTAAAATTTTAATTGCAGGGGTAATATTTTACTAAATTATGTTTTCTGCATAAGAAAACAAAAGTTACAGGTTTGAAGAATATTGAATTTGGTCATGTGACCATAAAGTGTTATAGCTGGGTGGTAAATAGGAAAACAAATTCCACTCCAAACATTTACAGGTGCTAATGTTAAGGAAGCAGAAATTTAATGGGCTGGTGAATTACGGAAATAATAGAACACTGATAAATGCAAAAGTCTCAAAATGGCAAAACTGGAACACTAAATTCAGACAATCATGTTGATATTAAAGTGGTTGTTATAGGGAATCCCATTATTTACGGGTATGTTATTTTCACAGTGATACTGAAATAAACGAATTTATTTGAAACTATAAATCCTGCATTTAGTACCTCTTAATTCTAAGAACTATGATCCGATCAGGGTTGTAATGATTTATATTCGTAATGATATAATACTTTATAGTAGTATTTATTCTTTTTGTTTCCTTTATTGATATTATATGGATATTATGTTATGTTCATATAACTGGATGCATTATAATAGCTATACTTTCTGTTAATTGTGAATAAAAAATATTTTGGATCTACATGAATATTAAATTTACGGCAGACCATTGAATAACTTAAAACCCTATTTTATAATATCA